>JAODKL010000135.1:16172507-16188621 GCA_026780765.1 Petrocephalus schoutedeni
TATAAAAAGGACCTTTCCTGAGCTTTGCCCTATTTGCTGCTACATTGGGATATGGCTGAGGGAGCTCTGGAAGATTACCAGTAAATTAAGTGCCATTTCAGTGTGGGGGTGGGGGAAGCAGTTAAACATGTTGGCAACGCTTTACTCGAGGTGGCAAGTAACGTAGTAACTCAGGTACTATAGTACAAATCATAAAGAAGTATAGTAAATACAGGAAACACATGAACCGTTATGACTTATTAATGAATGAACATGGTTTTACTATATTTCACATTATTTTTGAAAGGCCCCAGGATTCCTTCTTATGAATCATACATGCATAAGTGTCACTATTGTAATAGTCCTGTAATCCATCTTTAAAACTTCCTATCCAGCCCAGGGTCACAGAAAGCACTGGGTACAAGACTGGGGAACTGGACAGGATACAAGTCCACTGCAGGGCACAAACATTAAGTGCAATTTACAGAGTACAATTCACATAGCTATAAGTCTTCAGACTGTGGTAGGAATCCTGCACAACATAGGGAGTACATGACAGACACAAAGGGCAGGATTCAAACCCCCAACCCTCAAGGCAGCAACGAACCAACCGGGCCACCCTATTAGCGTCCCTAATTTGATTGGAACCGCCACAGGTTATAAATCACAATGTCAGCTCTGTTCGGTTAATAAGCAAATCATAACCGCCTTTTATATATGCAGGCAGATGCAGGGTGCTCGGGAAAACTAGTAAAAGGTTCCGGCACAGAGCACGACCCCAGCCTTGCAAGCGGATGGGTGCACACACCAAATCTCGCACACTAAAGATGTTAATATGCTGCCGCGGGGCATGCGGGATTGATGGCACAGTTGCACCCTTACAGTCTGCTTAATTATTTACACGTGATTTCATCAAAGTTGCATTCCCGGGAAAGGGCATTCTTCAGGGATCTCCCGGAGTCTCGCATAGGTCAGGACGTGCTCAAAAATGACAACAAAGTCGTTTATCTGTCTGGGCAGGGAAATTATACTCAGTCATTAATTATTAATATATGTTATTGCCTGACATTGGTGGTTCAGACAGCTATTATTTTCATAGCGACTTAGATGTAGGTGGGGGGAAGACAGAGGTACTTGTGAAAGATGAAAAGATGATGGGACAATGATTTACAGGCTTTTTCTTTCGTTTAAAAGACAGTACACATAAACGTAGGCGCAGATGGGATAGTGAAAAGTCTCTTTCTTAAGTTTATGGTGCTGATTAAGAATATGACTTCGATTTTGCCAGATTGGCTCTAGTTTATGCGATATTTAATAGTCAATTAATTAATTCATTAATTAATCTGGCTTCAAAAAGTTGCTTTTATAGCATTGTATGCCTATAAATTAAAATACAGAATAATTATATGGGGTATTTCATTACCTAAGACACTGTCAAAGACCCAAAAGACAGACCAAAGCCGACTGCGTTTGTTATCACACACAAGTCGCATTGGGGATGCATTATTTTCATGGATGTCCATTATCTCAAAAACTAGAACCAATTCAGCAAAAGTAATGGGATTTTTGAATTCAGCACCCTCAGAATACCCTAAATCCATTCAAAAAGCCTTGGCACCTGGACCTGTGTAATTACAGTAACATGGGAAGGGGAAAATAGTCACAAAAAAACCACCTTTATCTAATTTAGGGTAGTGCCAGTGTTTAATGACACCAGTGTTAAATGATGCCATTTAATTTCAATAATTTAGGTCTTATCAAGCCATCTGATTGAGCAGTAAGGGCTTAATTATAGCTTTTTATAGGCCTTTTCTGTACATAAAAACAAACGTCTGTGTGTATCTATGAAAGAAATTAAAGTGAAAAATCATACCAGGCATTAGTTCCAATGATGCCAGACTTCCATGGAGAGTGTCTAATATTAGCCAGGGAGAATAATCAGACAAAAGCTCCATTCATCCTTATTAATGTGCATTTCACAACTTCTACCTGTATGCCTGCATACAGGGTTTTCTTTCCAGTTTTTTAAGTAAATGAACAACTGTGCACATCAATATTTCCACTAAAGGCGTGCAGTATATTAGTTTCTGTTATTCAAATTCAGCATTTCGGCTGGCTGTTAGCAGGTTGTCTTGGGTTATGCATGTGATATTTAACACAAAATAATAATCAAAAGTCTCAGCTGACGTTCCACAAGCTTGTTTTACATGTCAGAATCATATCTGACACGCTTTATGTCATTAGAAAAGTAAAGGTACATCTGTACACAGCTACCTTACTGCTGGAGATGCGGGACGCCCAAGCCCTGGTCCACGTCTCAGTACCAGTATTACCCCAGGCCAGCCATCTCAGATATTATAAATAAATAAAATGCTGTGATCCATATAAATACAAGATTTCTCCCATATTTCCGTACACTGTCTTCCAACTCACCCCCCGCTTGGCCAACTTTATATTGTGGGGATCCTCCTGGTCAAAAGGCTAGAAACCCCTACAACTAAAGGAACATCTGCTTGTCGTAAATTCTGGCCACTACACAACTGCTTAATATACAACATAAAACCCCCCCTTTGCTGGTGGATGCTTTTTTATTGCTAGCTTGTAATAAGTGCAATATGTGATGATTGACAGTATGTCTCTATCGGCCCATAAAAAGGGCCCAAAGGCATTCTCACTGCGTGGGGGGTGATATATCACCAGCAGCTAGCCCCCCAATATTATTAAATGCTGAGGGCAGTTCTGGAGCAAGCTAGGTGGGGGTGTTAGGCCTTTATTGCTGTTATGCCCCGGGTCTAGGTCAGGAGGCTTTAACAGGTAAGCAGGGGACTGAAATGCAGTACACGCAGGATGCAGAGAAATTTAGTTTGCATTTAGTGGCATTGTTTATCTTTCTCCCATCCTTGTTTCTTAATGGGGCAGACACAAAACGTGTTGTTGCTGGGAATGATTGAAAAGATTCTGTGTTTTTAACGAAGGTCATTTTGAGGCCCGAGTCATGTCTCCTACTATTACTACTGGAAAACTTAATAGAAAAAATAGATAGATATTTTTTAATGCAGTTGCACTCGAAATTATTCAACCTCCAATTCAAATTAGTTTTACTGGAGAACTTTCAGCGAAATTTCAACTGTCAGCTGTTTGCAATAAACAAATCAAACAAGAACTATTTAAATTGGTCTGCGCAACAAAATGCTACTTTTAAATGACTGCTGCAGTCTCAATTATTCAACCCCTTTATGACAAGCATCGTCAGTACTTAGCAGGGCACCCTTTTGCTGTTATGACCTACTGCAAACGTGATGCATAGCCAAACACCAGCTTCTGGCAGCGTTCCCGGGGAATCAAAGCCCATTACTCAAGGGCAATGGCTGCCAGCTCACTAATATTCTTGAGTTTGCGTGCAGCAACTGCCTTCTTCAAGTCCCACTAGAGGTTTTCTACGGGGTTCAAGTCAGGCGACTGTGATGGATACTCTAGTATCTTCCAGGACTTTTTCTTTGACTGTTTCATCGCTCCATAGAACAGAATCCCAAAACTCCAGTGGCTTATTTATCTTTGACTTCTCTTTGCTTTTGGGTCAGTAGTGGTGCGGGTCTTGGAGTTCGGGTACGGAGACCTTCAACGTTTCGTATGTGGAAAGAGAAACCTCAATGCCTGCTGTCGCCCAGTCTCACGTCAGGTCTCTCTGCACTCACTCGGGGGGTTTCGGCCATCTACCGCCTCAGGAGTCTAGTGCCAGCTTTTGATAGCTTCCTAATTCCACCACATCCAGCTAGTGTAGCCAATGTTCCTGTAGCTTTGAACAATGGTGTTTTCTCTTAGCTTTTTGGTCAATTCTCAAATTCTCTCTAACAGGCAATCACATGTCACTGTGAACACACCCCAAGCCAATCCAGATGTGTCATGTGTTCTTTCTCAAGCGCACCTGATGCAATTAATTAGCTGCATCAGGTGTGCTTGAGATAACACCTGATTTGCAAATGTGTGCTCTTATGAGGGATTCTATTCGGGGCGTTGAATAATTTTGAGATTGCAGTAGTCATTAAAAATGGCATTTTGTGTCGAATGTGGGGAAACCACTTGTAATATTAGTTGTTAAGCTATTTAAATTGTTCTTCTTTGATTTGCTTATTGCAAACAGCTGACAGCTCGTAAATTTAGCCAATAAAGGTAATCGGCAATGAAAGCTGAATAACTTTGAGTGCATCTGCATTAATTAATGAGTCAGAGGTAAGATGTAGCAGCTTAGCACTTGGAATGAAAACTCTCTGAAGACCTCTCTGGCTTTGCTGTGGCAGACCTCTGTGAGATTTTAATAGACAAGTCACTCAGAAAAAGCTATGAGATCTCATCTCAATATACGTCTTCCTCTGGGGAAAAGTGTTGGAGGTTACATTGAATGGGCAGTGATCAGATGTGTGACCTTATCCCAGAGGCTCACATGAAGCAGAAGGGAACTACAGCCATTGGTGACTAAGCACAGGCGATACAAGCCTGGACATCTACTCAACATTGCAGAAACACCCCCATAATGCAAATGCATCGGCATCTCATAGAAAACTGCAAATATTTCACGAGTGTGTATTCCATTCAAGTCATGCATGAATATTCGATAGAATAAAATTAGGATAAAAGTAATCCCTTTAGTTAATTTACATTTTAAATAGCTAATTTTATACTGACTCAGTGTGTTAAAAGGCATGTAATTCAGTCACTTAACAAATTAAAGTCAAGAATGTCCAGTCAGGGAGCAAGCGGCTTTTATACAATGGAGTTTGGTAATTTGGGGACCAAGGTCATTCATCATTTAGGCCTGAAGGATTAAACTCATGTTCCAATTTCTTCAGAATGATTATAGATTGTTAGTTTATTAATTACCATCAAACTTTTATTCATTGCCATATTGCCCCCATATTACGCCCTGAGCACATGATCTTCGAAAGCTTATGAGGGAAGGGCGGCTTTTTTAAGTGTGTTTTCAATAATCAGAGGGGGTGCTAAGGGGACAATGGTGGTTTAGGAGAAGCCAGTCAGCTTCTCCCCACTAACGGCTTCCCAAATGGTGCCAGCTGTGCATATTGCTGGGATGCCGCGGAAAACTCAACGCGTGTAGGCATGGAAGAGAAGCCCTGATCCATCTGCACGTTTTCCATAAATCGAAAAAAAAAGCATGACGGCGCTGAGATTGATGGAGTGGGAGAACACAGGACTCTAAGCTCTCCAAGCAGGCAGATATTTTCCTGACGGATTGGGCCTTATTTTTTTCCTGCGACTCAAAGGATGCCCGAGGCCACTTGCCGTTCGGGCGCCGTAAGAACAGGAACGTTTCGAGCGTAAGTGACAAATCAAAGGAAACAAGAGCATGGGGAGAAAAGGCATTTGCACGTTTTATTTTTAGGTGTTCATGTTATTTAAATAAACCCATTACCCTTGTCCTTGGAGCTAAAATCTAAGTGTTATGAAAAAAAGATGCAATAAAAAATACAGATGGTTTTACTTACCAATTTATTTATTTATTATAAACTTAAAAATAAAATAAAAAATAAAATAATAATAAAAAAAAAATAAGTGCTTTTGTCATGTTTACAGGCTAATTGTCACGTTGACATCCTGCTAGACATACATAAACATGAGTTTATTTGACATATACATTGCGGTTACATACTGTTATATGTATTCCCCCAATGACGTATATCTTATATATACATATTTAAACATTGCCACTCTTCATCTGAACCAGCCAGCTACACTGGGATCACAGCTGGCCTCAAAATAGCGGTGATTAGCAAATGCTGATTTCTGCAAGCTAATTCGCTGGTTATTTCCTAACCCTTCCTCAGACTACCTTGAAATATATTCGATTTGTTTCTGACTTCATATTCTGCGGGCTTTAATGCCCTGCATCTTCTCATGACCATATAATGCTAACATTGCAGTAATATTTGCATGTTATTTAAATACGGCTCTTCTAATACAGTAATACTGTAGTAAAGTAATGGCTTAGCGATACAGAAATATGGCGGTAGAGCTTCAGCCTTGAGTGTCATACAATACAGGCGGCACTTTCCCGTCATAATGGCCTCCTAAAACTTCTCAAGTCCTTCATAAATTGTAGGCGAAACCTTGACGCGGAAACGTAGAGGAGGGCGGACACCTCAAGCCTGAACTCGAGCGTTTCTGTAAAGCGTGCAGCATGGAAGCGGAGACTTAACGTCAGGGCAGCTTTGAGCCCCTTTGTCGAGTTCTGTTTGTAGCTGAAGCTGGTTGCTGTGGATCTCCGGGACGTTAGCTTAAGCTCTGATTCCGCAGCCTCAGTTCCTTAAGCGACATTTAATAATGCTCCTTAGCGTGGGTTATTAGTAATATGTAATAGTAATATGAGTAATTATATCAAGCTACGAGCTATCCTCTTACAGATTGCCACCCGTTCCCCAAACAGGGATCGGATGGACAATGAGGTGCTTTTAAAGCATTTCTCGACAGGTGTCTGCATAGAATGCCAAAGCTACGTCGCCCTTCCCTCTTTCCCACTGTCGGATAGCCACTCATCCTCACGTGGCAGATCCTCAGCCTGGAATCCAGACTGTAGGTCTGTGTCCCCCTCAGTGTCCATTGACGAAAAGAGATGGTGGCAGTGGGGGTGGGTAAAGGGAGTGAGATGGAGCCCCAGCTCTCTGGGGCTTTTTACGGGATGCTCACGCCCTTTGATCCTCTGCTCTGATCTACAGAGTGGATCAGCTCTTCCTGTAAACAAGCCCATCAAACGGGGCCCCTCTCTGTCGGTGGCTGGTGAGACACTCTTTATCAGTCAGCTATGGTACTATAAGGCAGGCGTGCAAACACGGTCTGTTACCATGCAAAGTCCTCCCTCCTGTGTATCTGCTGTTGAGCTCCTGACAGCTGTAGGCTGCTTATCCAGGGTTTTGGCTTATCATGGCCGGGCTTACAGTGGTAACCTCTTGTGATATCCAGCTGCTGGAAAATTGCGGTGAGCTTAAAAAAAGCATGTCTGTATTTAGTAACAGAATCCATTAACCTGTGTTAACAATACCTTATTGGATATGTTCTTTCCGCCCAGGTTCCTACCATTTTTGCCCCTTTATGCAGCTGGATGTTTTAGCCCAGCAAACAAGGTGAAAATACCTTGCTAAAGGGTACTCAAGCAGAGGGGACCTGGATCTTTTCAGAGGAAAAGAATCTGCTATTTACAGGTTCATGAACTGCATAGAAAATGCAGCATTTCTGCTTTTTTACAGAGCAGCAAGCTCTTTGAAATAGGCTTTGTTAACTAACCTTGCAGTGCATAGCATCTACTGAATTATAATTGAGTTAATTTATTCTTTAATAGGGAAATTTTAAAATTGTAATAATATTTTGTTTTGATTAAAAAATCAAATTACAGGCTGACATTTTTAGTTGCCGGTGCAAGTGCAGCTATTTGCAGCATAAATGCACACTGTGACCAGTTGACAGTTGGCATGTACCTCATTGAGTTGTGTGTTGGCAATTGTAATCTATAGTTGACTACATGGGTTCCAGAGCATTGGGAAAAATCAGTAAAAAAACATACATTGGGAATACATTATTTCCCAGCTGTCCATTGGTTTTATCTGTTGTTTCACATCACAATACATCAGATTATTTGACAGTGTTAAATGTTCATTCAACCTCTACTCCAGTACAGGAGCCTGACACTGATACTTGCAGAGTTTTTTTACAGGGTAAAAGAAGCATTCTTCTTTCAAGATTGGGATTATTGATTTTTCTGTTCACAAGTACTTTGGTTTCACTTTTCACAATATATTGGCTTGATTTGCTTTTTTCTTTTAAAAAACAAATCCTCACAATTCCAGAATCACAGTTAAGTCAGTCAAGTCAGTGACAGCTGTGACCCCAGAGGTGTGAGGGAGCATCACAGAAGGGCCACTGTCCTTTGCCCACTGTTATATACAAAGAAGCCTTCAGGAGTCTATCCAACATCCACTGTTAAGAGGTGTGCAATTCTTCTCATGAGGAACACAGGAACGGGGAATTTTACCAGAGTGGTGAGATCATGTTGGACTGAGGATGATGCGTTTTATACATACTATGTTCTCAGGTAATTTTGCTTATAAAGCGGCATCAAACAGTCTGATTGTATCATTTAAATTGCAGAAAAAGAATTCAGTCTAATAGCCAGTGGTTCCCAGACTAACAGATAACAAATATTTGGCAGGTACTTTTACCCAAAACAGCATGCAATTAGGAAAGCAGCCATTCCCTGGAGCAACCATTGTTAATTCAGTTCAGTTCAATTCAAATTTTATAGTGCATTTTCACAACAGTCTCAGATCACTCAAATCGCAGGCCACAAGAACGTCACAGGGGCTAGAGGCGTCACAGGCAGCAGGGTAGGCAGAATATCTAGATATTTTTGGCTCTCTGGGCAACAGACCCCAGGAAGCATAGGGAAAATAAAAAAATAAAGTACATTAGCCGAAGTAGGGGAGATTAGAGGCAGTGCAAACAGTTAGGCGAGTGCAGTATGTAAGCTCTGGCAGATATGGCCATGGCAGCGCGAGCAGGCGGGGGAGGCAGGTGGGAACACAGGCATGGGAAGTCCCTGAACGTCAGCACTCCAATTCCAAGGGAGTGTGAAGCCAGAGTGACACCACAGCTCATCCAAAGGCATCAGTCCCCACCCAGCTTGGTACCATACACCATAGGCCTAGCTGGGGGTGAGAAGCACACTAGAACTAGAGTGTTTATAAGCTAAACAAGAGTGTTTTTAGTCTTAGACCTGAATATTGAGTGTGAGCCTGAATCCCACACAACCACTTCAAGATTGAACACCTACAGAGCTCTGGAGGAGTATACGCTACAGCCTGCCATAGTTATTTCTGCTCTAGGTACCAACAGATCTTTCCATCCTGGAAGTAATAAAGGCATGCATTCATTTTTCAGCATCATAAAAAGGAGAGGATCTTTGGAAACTCGGCTATGATCAGTAGATGGCAGAATTCAGTTATAACAACACCTTTTATCCGAGTATCAAAACAGAGATCTGAATCAGCCAGGATACTGAGATCTCTGACTAATGTTAAGTCGAGTAGGAAGACCACTAAGGTTGAGGTTGTCAAACTTACAGCCGCCTTAGGACCAAATAGCAGTACTTCTGTTTTTTTTTTTACGTTGCAGGCAGGAAAAATGAGGGCGACAACCCACTTGTGGCTCTCTTTTCAGCAGGCATTCACAGAGCGCATCATAAAAGGAATAATAAAAAGGGGTTTACTGGGAGAACAACAAAACAGGGGAAACTACAAAAGAATCAGACCACAAGGGGTCAAAAGAAAACACTTATAAATTAACCAAGGAGAAACCACAAATAAAAACCCTGAGCAGGACCAGGAAAACTAAAGACAGCATACAATGACCAACTAGAAAAAAAAAAAAAGTACTTAAATACACAGATAACTGGACTAATGAGGATGGCATGTGCAGAACTAGGGTTAATCAACACTGAACTAATTAACATAAAAAACCTGAAACTAGGGCTGAACGATTTTAAGAAAAAATCTAATCGCGATTTTTTTACTTAGTTCAGTAATCTCTATACGTGACCACAACCCTACACTGAAATCTGAACTGTGCTATACTTTAATCCATAGACAAGAATGGGAATATATTAATTGACTCCGAAATGTTTTTATTCTAACAGAAATTATACAGAGCAGGGGTGCCCAGACGTTTTCGGTTTGCGAGCTACTTTTAAAATGACCAGGTCAAAATGATCTACCTGCATTAAAATGCTAAATACATGCTGGAGTTTTGCACCAGCTCGCAATACATTCGCGTGTTCTGCCGGGTGACGCGTTACAGGAGAAGGGATCTAAGTAGGTATGGTAACCTAATGTATCTAACATAATGCACCTAATGTCGTGCGATCTACCCGCACGACCTTCGCGATCTACTGGTCGATCGCGATAGTACTGGGCAGCCCTGATACAGAGCATACCTGATAACCCATAGAAGAATCCTCTAGCAACCCGAACATGGTAAAGTGGTTGTATTCTTACATGCACATTTTGCGACGCATTTGCACAGCGTTCGACCGCTTTTTACCCTTATTAAAGTACACAAGGGTCGAATTAGCAGAGGACAATGACGCATAAAACTACTATCACAAAAGCCACGACTGTGTTAAGTTAAATAATGTATTTAAAATATGTATTTTATGTAAAAATGTATTTAAAAAACAGTTCCAATAATACAAATATTAAGGAATAATAGGACCTTTCTGTGAACATTCTCTTACAATTAAATAGGTAATTAGTAATTCACTTACTAATCTTTTTTTTTTTTTCATCTTTTTTTGCACTGCGAATGTAACGTTTTCCTTGGGTTTCACGTGTCTGTTGTTTGTGGGCGTATACACAGTCACTTTGGGCCACTTCTGATTGGTGGGCATGACTGGCACGCGAGGAGTACGGCACCTCTGATTGGTGAGACTGACTGAAGGAGGACGGCATGAATTTGCGAAACTATTTTCACGACAGTTTTAAACCCTGGGTCAGACGTGCTGTATAAGGCAAATCTTAAATCGCAACCTTTGCGAATTGCTAATCGCATTTTTTCAAATCGCGATTTCGACGTGGAATCGATAAATCGTTCAGCCCTACCTGAAACTGAAAAAACCAAAGGAGGCACTACACTGGGGAGATAAATGGAACAGAGTAACCAAAAACGCAAGGAGGGGGAAACCGGAAACTCAAAAGGGAAAGCTGAACACTAGGGGAAATAAACACAAATATAAAATAACAAATAACCCATGGCGAAGGGAATAACAGAGCCACACAGCTCAGCCCACATGAGCTATGTGGCAGTCTGGGGAGCAAGAGCACCACACTATGGGCAAGCAACAAGGAGGGGAACCAGGATGGCCAGCAGGAAGGGTTGTTTGGACACCGACCCTGACAATAAGGAGTTTTTTGCCATCCAGCACCCAACAGCATCTAGTAGCTCCAGTAGAGAGCTGGGATGCATCATCACATATGTAAACTGTGTATCATCGGGATAACAATAGAAACCTACACCATGATTTCTAATAATGTTACCAAGTGGTAGTATATAAAAAGTGAACAGCAGGGGGTCCAGCACTGATCCTTCTAGGACACAATATTTCACTTTTAATGGGCTAGGACGATTCATTGTTCACATGGACAAACTGATAACGATCAGTTAAATAAGTTAAGGGGATTGCTCAAGGCAGTAAAGTCAAATGTGCCAAATATTGGATTTGAATCCACAACCTTTTGATTACTTGCATAGAACCTTAACCACCAGAACCACGCATCACCCTGGTAACAGGAAACCTTTCCAATTAACAGTAAACCTCAGCTTTTTTGTGAAAAAACACACCTACACACAAATATATCTGCTGCAGTGTCTTACCATAAACATATGGCCATTTTTTAATAAGAAATCATTAAGAAAAAAAAAATTGCAGAACTGGATGGGTTATTTTTAGCAAATTGGATTTGCATGACAGATATAGCAGATCAGTGGTAATGAGCATAGCTGTGACCTGGAAACATCCCCCTACAAACATCCAACAGGAAGTTACCCCATGACTTTCTGTCTTCCTGGCATCTCGGCACACTGCTCTGTACAGCAGACTGACACAGCCCCCCCGAGCCTCCCCTGCGACCTGTCTGCTCCACTGGAACACATTTTACCTTGTTTACCAGCTGAAGCCAATCATGTAAGATCTGCCACTTCAGGCCCTTGCTGACTAATGCCTTTTATCTAAAGGGCAAGTTTTTTTTTCTCCCCCAAAAGGCTCGTTCCTCAATGGCAATAAAAACCAAGGTCTCGCTGCAGTCCTGCTTCACCCTCGGGGAGTCATCCAGTGCAGCTCCTCTTTAAATTAGAGTCAACAGTGCATGGCGAGCATGCCCCGTATTCATATTTTCTGCAGCAGACTCTTCCTGATACATACATGTGCTATTTTATTTATTGTTTTGTTTGTTTGCTTAAATCCTACTTATTAAGTCCTTGCAGTGACACCAAAAACACACAGAAGTGTGATGCATGATGGAGACCTCTCACTATACTGTTAAGGCCACTGATTGCAGTGCGAGAAGCACACTGTTAGGGTTTTACATCAGTTTATTTTCACCACTTTTATGAATGAAATGAACACCATGATCATGCATCACACCTCTTCCGGCGTCTCCCGTCTCAACGAGAGCAGGCAGAGCTCGGAACACGCGAGCTGAACGCCAACAGCTTCGTCCTCCAGGCCACTGCCCTCCTAAATAAGGAATCATGGGCCGCACACTGGCACTTATGGGACTGATTCATATTTATTCATATTTCAAAAGCTCTTTTACAAATACCCCAAAGCTGTTCGCACCTTCCATCTGGTCAGCTCACCATTATTTATGTCTACGTGTTTTAAAATTCGTATGTTTGCACATTTTCTATTTCTGTTTCTGCTTTTATTCATTTTACACTAATTTTTGGCCTTATTTGACCATATTTGTCTCTTAATGTATACCCCTTACAGCAAGACAAATTAGTCTTACTTTTCAATTTGTTTTTTTGATTCTGATTACATGCTATGCATGTAAGGTTGTGTTGAAACACTATGGGCCCCCCCCCCCCAGTAATATGCATGTGTGGCGATAGGCTTTGCGTTCCCCTCTTCCGCTGTTGCTGAGTTCTCCTACTTTAGGATTACGGCAGAATCACTGGAAATCCCCGGATGGCAAAATTTCACAGATCGGTTATGAATCATTGTCTTCAGTGTCTGAGAATCGTCACGTATACAAGCTGTTTGTTTTTCGGGGGTTTTATTTTCGACATTATTTGCATATGAGGAAATCATCTCGTGGTGGATGCAGTGCGCTCTCTGTTAATCACGCAGAGCAGAGGGGTTTCCGGCGTGTTCATCTTACAGCACACCCAGGAGACAAGGTTCATTTTGATTGCTGGGCTCAGGAGAGAAAGAATCTTTCTATTTCACTTTATATATTTAGCCTCATTAACCCTAGATTCAGATATAAACCGAGCTGCTTTTCCCTCTTTCTACATTTTAATAAACCTTATCAATATTATTTCTGTGCCATCCTCCGCACAGTATATCTCTGCTTTGTATAGACGTTTCTCTATAGCTTAGCTAGTTAATGTCTACCAGGCTCACAAACCCAATTCCACCATTTACCTGGATGTTTAAACGCTATGGAAGTGAATTGGCCTGAATCCTGGGAAGCACGGGGCCTTGGGGGGTGGGGGTGGGGTTGGACACTCAAGACGGGCCACTATTCCATCACAGGATACTATCACACCCTATGGGTGACTTACAGACAACGAGTCACTTAAAGATTTTGGTTCGCTAGAAGAAAAATCATGCAAACATGTGGAGAGCACTCCAAGAACTCTGCACACACACAATTGGTGGGAATGCGATTCCGATCCTGGAAGTGTGGGACTGCAGCATTGCCCTGTAAACTACCATAGCAGTCTTCATCATCATCATCATCATCACACTGCATTTCTTAAGTGCTCTTTTTAAGGCCACAGACTCTGTCTTCCTCACCATATTAATCTCCCAACCTCTCTAAATGTGAAAATGCGTAAGTGTGAAAGCTTTATGCACAAGATTCTGTACGAGGCCAGGAGGGCTAATGGCAATGGGCAGCACAGGCACAACTGGCACCGAGCTGCTTTGTGCCACACCGAGCAGCTGCTCCAGCCTCTGTACATCTGCTGAGCTACTGGACACTTTCATGACGCCTTCATCCTTTAAGTCTTTAAGTAGCTAGACAAAATGGAGGAGAAAAATGAAAGAAATAAATCAGCGTGAAACATTTGTCACAATACTGAGTCATTAAAACTGCTGTCCTTGCCGATTATCTTTCCAGTGGAACGTTGCAGCTCGCTAATGAACTTTGTATGGCGCCAAATTGGGAATAGTCAATTACTGCCTACTCAGTGCATTAGCCTTTGGGCTCCGCCATCCGCCCGCTGGGGTCCGCGTGTACAGGAAACGTCCCATTATGCCACTTCTCCCTTTTTAGCACCTTTTTAAAATCCCATTGCTCTCCACACACATCTACATAACGAATCCGGCGGGGGTGTTCTGTGGGCAGGCTCCCAGCGGGGGAACAATTTCTGTCCGAGTCTCATTACTTAAAGACGGCAGGACACGCCGGCTACAGATGTGCCTTCTTCTAGGAGGGAACGCCGGTAAATGTGCATAGATACGGGCGATCTGCTCCGGGGGTGTCTGTTAGAACAGCAAATGGATTAGCCCTGACTGCAGACCTCCTGAGAGGCTGTCAAGCAATCAAGAGTGACACGTCGCTCGTCTGCGGAGAAAATGGGGTTTAGCACGGCATCACTTTCAACATAAGAAAACACTGGCATCGTTTTGAGCATTGCTTTGCTTATTTCATTATGTTTACAGCTTTATTGGATATTAAGCACTTTACAGTGGTTTACAGTAGTCTGTTTACAGCTGGGAAGTTATAGAGAGAGCTGAACTTCAGGAAAGGAAGATTATTAGTAAAATAATTGCATGACTTCTTTAAATTAGTTGACTATTTCAAATTTCAAAATTATAGGTGATAAAAACAATTATAAATAAGACTTTGATATTCTTGTTCTTCGACAGCCGCGATATGGGGGTCATAATTTCTAGGTAGGCTCTATTTGTAATTTGCCGAAGATTAACGCACCAAGCCTCACTTTTCTGCTGTATCGCAGAACCAGCTTCTTAAGCTAAATGACGTCTTTAAATATTGAGAGGCAGAAATAAACGAGGCATGCCTGTAAGCCATACAAGTCACTTAGGATAAAACTGTCAGCTGCGACTAAACAGAAGCGTCCACGTTTAATCCCCGCTTTGGCTTTAGCTTTCAGTCATGGCTGTTTATGGCACACTTCTTTCGAAGTGCCGTCATTTATTATGTTTGTTTATATATTTATCCTGGGAAATCCTTGGTGACAGTTAAGAAGTTGTATTCCGTGAGTGCTTCTGGAATCTTACGAGGGTGCCTCTCACCTGGACAGACGGCGTAATGCTACACCTGGACTGTAGGGGGCGCCTAGACGAGTAACTGGCAGCTGTTATGTAACTTAGGCGCTCTGTTGCCAGCCAAGTTCCCGGTTCCCCGTCCAAGCAGCCCCTCGCTTTCCACTAGCTCATCAAAGATACACATTTGAGCTCGATATGTGTCTATGTGTTCATGTTCCGGTAATATTTTTATATTAAGATAGGGGCAAAGTGAAACAGTAGTTTTATGAACACTGTCCTCTCAACAAACTGTTTTAGTTATCCCACAGTACTGTGCAGTGTAAAATATTCCTCTGTTTCGCTTTTCTCAGCACGTCTTAATGTACGTTTCTTCAAATGTCATGAATTTGAAGAACTGGACTGAATATATATGAATGATTTTATGAGAACATCCATTTGAGAATATCAAGCCCCTCTTATGACATTAACTTTACCGCGGTCCTTGACCTGGATAGAAAATTGAAGGAGAGCGATTCTGGGCCATTTTCATGTTATCGGCATCTCCGGGGGGTTGGTAAGAAAACGCCCTTCTCCTGCTTGTTTTGCTTTAAATGGCGAGCTAGCTTTGATCCCCCCCCCGCTGCGATAGCTGTTCTTTGTCAGAAGCAAGTGCCGTCCTCTGCTTCTGTGTCCTAGTCCGTCTCTGTGCAGATTTTTTTCTTTTGTCTCTGGATTGTTGCCGTCTCTCAGCGAGCGTGCCAGGATACGTCCACGTTCTGTGTACGCCTAGCCGTGCATATTTAATTTTAAATGCATGTGCGATGCTTGGAAATCTAGGCATGTGTACTGAAATGTGGAGCCAGATGCCTGGGCAGGAAAGCTCCCAGCCTAGCACGCGGCTCGCCCCTGATCTGAAAATCAACAAAGTTGTGAATGTGAACAGGGATTGGTTGGCCTGCCGAGTGAGCGTTGGCCTTAATTACTCTCGACACACGTTACAGATCACATGCTGAATCTGAATCATTTAGGAGCGCCTACTCATGTTGGTTGTAAATATTTTATAATGGAACATGATCCCTAGGAATCAAGGACAATCAAATGAACATCAGGAAAGGAAACACCTGATTTTTAAGTCGA
>JAODKL010000135.1:16206763-16217880 GCA_026780765.1 Petrocephalus schoutedeni
AAGTGTTAATTATACCTTATTAGCCTTTATAATGCATTTAATAATTTTCGATAATGCATCTATTAATTTTTGTTGCCGCAGTTTATTAGTAATTTTTATTGAATTATTAAATCATTTCCTGTCCGCATCACTTGCTGACTTCATTCGGTGAGTCATTAGGCTCTGATTGCCGGATCAGCACCCAATAGCCCTTCACACAGCTCCCACCCGCCCCAGTGATTGGCACGTTCTGCTGGGGACGAGCCGATGCAGATTCACACTGCTGGCGTGAAGCGCCTGTAAATGCCAGTGCTTATCTGAAGGTACTCCGTGCTCCTGAGAACCAGCCGTCTGGCCGCAGAACACGATCACGGCTGCGTACTGAAATGTCAATTACTTTGCTAGGAGGTTCACGGAGCGTTTTTAGTATAATGCCTTTGGCAATTTGCTTCTGTTTACACCAATATTCGGAAAGTCAGCTGGGTTACAGCGGCACATTACACTCAGATCGGAGCGAGAAATTGTACCTGGTGCATTTTAGATTGGGCGTAAAATAAACGTTTCGAAGGAACAGCGTGATGTGAGGCTAATTTCATTCAAAAGAGGTGTTTGAAAAGTCATTACTTGCTATAAGCCAGAGCTGAGCCTTTTTCATTAACGAAGGTGCTGTACTTCTGGGTGTCCTACAGGGGGGGCACCTTGCCCCAATGCCAGTTCTCTGCAGGAAGTGAGGGGCTGCAACGCCCACCCCTGCACGGTTTATCACTGGCAAACCGGGCCCTGGGGCCAGTGCACCGAGGACGCGTCGACCTCAGGGACCAACGGCACCGTCAGCTGGAGCAGCGACTCTGTCTGTGGCACTGGTGTACAGGCCCGCAAGGTCATCTGCGTCCGGGTCAACGTAGGCCAGGTGCCGCCCAAGAAGTAAGTAGTAACTAAGAATTATAAAGTGGCGGGGCGCTAGGATGAGAGCCGAGTGGCCCTCGGAGTGCCCTCGTCCCTGTCACTCACTGATTCAAAACACATTATTGGCTAATAATAAGGTTGGGCCCTCTGCACGAATAATGGTCCCTCTGAAGTTCCCCACCTCAAAAAAATAGAAATCCTAGAAACACCCCTGAAATTAAGGGAACAACATGGCTTGTCAATCTTCATTGAAGTTACGCCAGCATCACTGCGCAGCCTACCTACATTCCGACATGCAGTCCCCGTGAATCCCACATAAATCTATGTGGCAGTTGTTTAGACGGCCGTTTTGTTTCAGGCTGCCTGAGCGTTAAGAGTCGATATCTTGCTGGACACCTGTAAGTGTAGAAAGGCAGTTAGAAACCTCGCCGGAGAATTAGCGTGTGCGGTGAATCACTGGCTGAGCCTAAACCAATAAAAACCCGAAGGGAGGAAGTAAAGGGACGGCTGCTGGCGAGTGACTTAAACGCATTTGTGTTTGACGCTGTGCGGCGTCTTATAGCTCGGTGCTCCAGCAGCGAGAAGGATTGGAGGCTTTAATGTAGTCTGGGAGGCACCCAGTGTACTTCTGTAGAAGTGCAGAGGTCCACCATAACGCATCTGAAGAGCTCCCACTAAGCCAAGTCAATATATGTGCTCCATCCCTTAATCAAAGCTATGTCAATAGACGATTACGTAAAACCACATCCTGTGTTGTTCTTCTGTAAGGGTGGCTATTTCCAAGCCATATAACCAGCACTTAAAACAGTAGGGCTATATGTAGATAACTATTAACAGGTATTATCATACGAAATCTGCTGTGATTAATGGGGTCCCTGCTGATGCCAGTAGCCGGTTTTAGCTGGTCTAAGATGGTCTATGATGGTCTTACATGGTCATGTCCCAGCTCTTGTTGGTCTTGGATAGTTTCTGGTGTGTTTGTTTCAACTGGTGTGGCTACCCGGTCAAGCTGGTCATGCCGGTATGACCAACTAATCCAGCTAGAATGGCCATCATAAGCTGGTGTGACCAGCTGAACCATCAAAAGTCATGTGGAAACATACATTAAGCTGGTCAACTATCATAAGGTGGTCAAGCTAGTTTTTTTCAGCAGGGGTTTATGAAAAATCTGCACTTGTGCTTCAATATCTGCTAAGGAATATGATTTAAATCAATGCACCAGAAAACAAGGTTTCCTTCTGTAAATATATGTTTAAAAATAATTTAATGGTGCAAACTATTTTTGATGCTGTGAACACTGTGGTAGAGCTGGAATCTTAAAAACTTTTCAGAGTCAGGCCATTAAGTTAGAACAAGACCTCTGTTTTCTGTATTAGTAAATATACCGAATCAAAGTCCAGAGGGCAGGCAACATGCTGTGCCATCTTCCCAGGGAGAAATTGGGTCTCAGTCCATAGCAGAGGGATTTTGTTTCAGTCTAAAGGATTTTTCACTTTCACTGGTATTAAAAATAAATCTGTGCTTACAGCTATTACTTTAATGCACTCCAGCAATGTGGCTCCCTCCACTCTGGCAGCAGCATGCAGACTGATGTTTTAGCTTGTTCCCGGAAAGAACCTCACTTGACATCCTGACATTAGCCTCCATGCAGGCGATCTGAAGTGACTGGGCAGCAGGACAAAAGCTAGGGGTTCAACATCGTATAAAGCAGAGTCAGGTCTGTCCAACATTCAGATTACCGTCCTTAATTTAGCTGGACAGTTCACTGGGTTTAAATTCATCCAATAGACGAGTGCTGGTATTTAAAACAAGATGAAAGATTAAATTTAGACTTCTGCTCCTTTACCCATAAACTGTTAAATATAATCTAATCCAAATACACCGATTATCTCACCTTTATATAACAAAATTATGCAATATGAGCTCCATTAAGCACAACTGAGTTTAATCCACCCTTGAAGAAGCCTCAGAGTAAGCTTTCCCGGTGCCTGAGAACAGGTTGCAGGACAGCTCGTTTCTGAATGCCTTAACCTCCGTACACCTGAGAGCATTTTATACAGGGTTCACTGACATCCAAAGGCAGCCATAATGTTGTCACGGAGTCTATGTGTATCTCTTTCCAGTGAATGTAGTATTGGGAACTAGACGTCCTCTGTCGCTGCAGGTGCCTTGAAAGTCTTCGCCCAGAGTCTGTGAGGCCGTGCCCACTTCCGTGTAAACGGGACTGCATAGTTACCAGCTTCAGCGACTGGACCCCGTGTCCATCCACCTGCCCAGAAGGTATCACTCTGATAATGTGTCAAGTTATTACAAGGAGTGTAATTATTCCTATATAAGGGATGACGTGGGAGTCAGCACTGTACTTCCTCCGCTCAGTGATTAGCTGTTACTTTTGAACAACCAGTTTAGCAAAAGGGCCCCCCCATTAAAGTTTTAAATTGCTTGTGTGAAAAACATCACCAACAATAATCACCCTTTAGTCTTAAACTATTGCACAACAGATTGCATATACATATATGGACATGCATGTCCTCGTTTAAAGAGGCTTTGAGTTTGATATGCATTCTTTCATAGAAATAGACATTTTAAGAAAATATTACAACAGCAATTACACAATATTTTATAGTAAATCAATGGTTTTAAATCAGCAGCATTCATTTGCTAACGACATTAATATACAAACACTACAAACTGGCTTCAGTTATCAAGCCCATTGCAACTGTTAGGATGTAAATGCAAGCTTTAGGTGAAATAAGTAATGTACTCCACATTGGCTGAAACCGGGTAACAGGGACCTAAATCAATAACCCCTTTCGATTTCATTAACCAGCCTCTGACAGTCCTAAGTTACATCTTTATCTTAGCAACAACAGCAGGCAGTGCGTCATACTAAGTTATAGCTGTCAATACTTTCTTAGCAGACAACCACCCTATCATAAAAATCTGTTATTTGTGAATTGCGGCCATTTTACTAGTGCCGTTGGATGTTTATACCTACTCAAACCACTTTCCCCCTGGAAGAGTGGTAGATCGCAAATAATAAGGTAGATCTCGACTACGAGTGGCAGGAAAAACACAGCACTTCAGCGCCTGTCATTCATTGGTTAAAATATTGTATTTGGAGGTGCGAGCATGACAGCGAAGCAGACTCGGAATCGCATCATTATTCAGTGGCCAGCCAATGGGGGCCAAGACTGCCCGGAGGTACTTTATGAGGAAAGGCCATGTGATGTCCCACCTGTCTGCCAGGAATACAGGTATGAATGCATTCTCAGTTTAATACCACACAAATGATCCTGGACAATTTTATTACTCCTACTGTTATGCTATGCCTGTCACTATTATCTTAATACTGCTGGTTCTACACTTGATACTAACATTGTTTCATTCATTATTGCCAGTTCCATGAATAATTCTTGGAGTATTTGTACTACAAAAACAACAACAACAATAATAATAATAATAATTTAGATTTGGGATATTTGGGCTGTGTGGTGCCCTGAGCGGGCATCTGAAGGCTGTACCTATGGCAGGTGGAAGGCCCACAAGTGGCGTCGCTGTCAGCTGGTGCCCTGGTATATCCGGCAGGACAGCCCGGGAGCCCAGGAGAGCTGTGGCCCAGGCATCCAGACGAGAGGTAACTCCCACTGCACAGCCAGCAGCGTCTGTTCTTTAGTGTGGCCGCAAACTACTTGCTGGATAACCTCCGCTAATGATCACTGCAAGAATTATCTCAAGGCAGCGCTGTCCACAGGACACGTGTCGCAAGCAGTAATTAATCATAGAGTATGTGATTTGAAAGAGATATTCAGGGAGTCCAAGGTGAGCCTGACCCAGCCAATCACAACCTTGGCACACCCCCAAGCTGGAAAAATGCCAATTGCAGATTATTTAATTATTTAATTACTGTAAGTGGGAAGGAAGGGAACACATTTCTTTAGATGGAATTATAGATCTGATCTGTCTGTTTTACCAGCATCAGGACAGGTCTTCACCTGCACAGGAACTGATGTGCAGCCTGGGATTGGGGGTGGCTGACAGATGTGCAAAGACCCTGTCATTTACTGTAAATATTGAAAGTATTTGAAATAGATATTAAAAAGAAATATTAAAAGTCATAGAGGTTGAGTGACAGAAGGCTAAGGGGAATATGTGTAGTGCGTGTTGATATGGGAAATAACTGGCTGCTTGCACAATGTATAAATCAGGATGTTTATATTTCCACTATAGATCAGATCAAGGCTTTCTCGTAATGATATAAAACGTGATTAAATCTGTTTCTCAGTCATTTTTAGGATACACAGAAAAGAAATTACTGAATGATCTCCCGCAATGTAATACAATAATTCCTCTGTCTGTGTATTCAGGATTATGTACCCCACACCTTGCCAAACCAAAATTTACTGTTGTGGAACATTAAATGCCAAGACTATTTTAGAGACTTCGATGTCAGGGTTTGATGTTAGGGACTTCTCTGCCATCAGTCATCTTGTTTATACTGTGTGAGCCACCCCCCCAAATGGGGGTCCTCTGTGTGACCCCCCTACTCTTAGGCTGACCCTTTCATACATGGGCTTAATGTAAAGTATTGTATGTAGCTATATCAGGCTCTTATCAACATTGGCAGAGGCTAGTTTGAAGGCAGAGATGCAGAGACCTACCACGACGATGTGATTGGGCCCGGGTGGTCCTGGGCCAACCCAGATGGAACTCAGGCCAAGCCGTTCAGCGGTCACAGCGAGCGATACATTACGAAAAAAACAGCTGAACAGATATACATGTGCATGGTTAGATCAATCGGAGGAAATGTGCTGGTGAGAGGAAAATAGATTTTTTTGTTCTCTTTGTTCATTTGTTCTTAATGATTCCACGGGTCATTATTCATTGGCCCACCTGATTTTCTGCTGGCCCACCCATGCTATGATTCCAGGCTTCGCTATTGGCAGAGACCCTCTAAACTGCTTGTTGTTTTTATGACATACCTTGGTACTGAACATTAGATTATCACTGGAGTGTATGACTTCTGTGACAGCTTTATGCAAGTGTAAATCTGCACTTGGAAAATATCAGGTCAGGTTGGGGAGCACGCACTGGTACAGCGTATTGCTGCACCCACCACACGGCAAAACACCCCCGGTTCCTGGTTGCCGATCCCCCAGGCCGGCACCCAGTCCCACCCTCCAGAAATGGGCGTCTATCTGCCGCAGGCAAGTGTGAGGTGGACATCCTTGTATCTGTCCTCAGAGCCCTCACAGTCTGACCTTTCTCGATAATATCCAGGGTGCCTTGTAAGATGAAACATCTCCTTCTGGAAACACCAACACAACCCTCAGCATCCTTCAGGGCCTTTTCACTGAAGGTCTCCCACATCACATTAGAATCACCAGTCGCACCCAAGTCTGCAAGTTATTCACACAAACCGTGTGTAAACTCATTACAAACAGCCTGATCCTGGAGTTTGGCCATTTCCTGCCTCATTCTCGTAGTTGGTGGTAGCCTACAGGATCTAAGCTGAATCCTCACAATCTTTTGGAGAGTCAATCCCTCCAACAGCCCCCAAACCCCCGCTTGCAATTTGGAGGACCTGTTGCAGGACAAGAGTTTAATGTCATACCCGGGAAAATATCAAACTGGCCTTATTATGTCACTTTCCTAAAGAGTATTTACATGCGGTCACGGAATTAATAACGTTTTACTTTGCCTTACATCCTGAACAGCTCGGGGTCCTTTTTTTTAGGAACTTTGAGCCCAGTGTGATATTGACAGCCTTCTCTGTATGTGGCTTTTGGCGGTTCTGCTACCGCGGCCGTTTCCCATGGTTTCCCTCCCTGACTTGTGACCCCGCAGCCGTCTCGTGTCGGGGGCTTGCCGGCGGGGTGGCCGACGTGGCGGAGTGCCTGAAGTCCGCCGGCTCCATGCCAGCCGTCACGCAGACCTGCCAGCTCCCGTGTCAGGACGACTGTCAGCTCACCAGCTGGTCCAGGTTCTCGCACTGTACTGCAGACTGCGTGGGCGTGAGGACGCGGAAGAGGGCCTTAGTAGGTAAGGAACGCTAGCATTTTTATATACGTGTGCGTATATATTGTAAGCGAGCAGGGCATGCATAAAATATTGGAAATGGCAAATGCAATGACGCACAGTTACAGTCACAGCAAGGGCTGGGCGATGTGCATTCTCATATCGGCATCGTGCGTTATTTACGCGTAGTTGTCACATCGCTAGGGCCGCGACAGTCAGTTGGGCTGAGTTTAGGTTTGGCCGATGTCTAATTCTCCATACTCTCATAATGTCCATACATTATATCTTGGTATGTAGCTTTGCAATTTTAATGATAGTTCCTTTTCAAGATTGCCTGGTATATTTTTTAAAAATCAGTATACAGTCAACCGCCGCTGCCGTTTTGTACTTACGAAAAACTTACGCAATATTTGAAAATTTTCCAGAATTATGACAGCTACAAAGGTACATCGAATTAGGCTGAATTTCAGTTAGCAGTATGTGTGCGGCTAACAGAGGCCTGATCATCTGTATTTTGAAATGTGAATCCTCAAGCGGATATACGTGAGATACAAGGATATACGAGTTACCAGCAGAAGGTAACTAATGAAGAGGCTTAAGAGTCGTAATCACCAGTGCGTCAGATAGAAAAATCTGAGAAATTGGATAACCGCTATGGGAAAGAGGGACAGGGGCAGCAAGGTCGCAGGCAGGGACAGGGGGACACTTAGCCACAAAGATGAAAGACAGTAGCAAGGGAGTGCCCCAACAATTACAGAAGGGCTGAATCAGCACCTCTGTGCGCCGGACTTCCTGAGCTTCACAAAGCTGGGATTTATGACAGGGCTGCCTTTTGGAAATTGCCTGTATGTAAGGTCAAAGCACAAAGATGCATCGCCCGGTGAGGAGCCCAGGAAACACGGGTTACTTTGCCGTGATATGGTGCAAAGACAGTCTGCTCATGATGGCCTCATATTCCAAGATGATAATGACCTAAAGACACAGTTAAATAAATTCAAATGTGGCTTCACGAATACAGCGTGACGTTAAATCCCTCCCAACCATCAGATCTAAACTTTCCTGAAGCTTTGTGGGAAGTTCTGGAGCTCAGAGTACAAAGTAGATTTCCGCCTCTTTCATCCATCTAAGAACTGGTGGAATTTCTTCTCAGAGATATATTTATCTCTGTATATATTAATATTTATACATACTTATTTATATCTTACATGTAAGCAGTATACCGTACTGCTGTTCCACTCACTGATATTATTTATTTACCTATAGATTTAAGATTAGGATTCAAATAAACTTGCATATTTTTCTCAGGAATACAAAGGGTGGAGCGGATAAAGTGAATCGACCTTAATCTGACAAAAGAAATTACAAATACTATACTAATAATAATTTAGGAGTAAAAAGCGTAAGACACTTTTGCTTTTCTTTTCAAGAAGCACTGAACAGGTTGCAGAATTTCTGGTTCGCACGACATGCAAAGTGCTTCAGTTGTATTTTGACTGTTTCGGACATTAACAATTAATCTCCGAATGGTTTTGTCCCACCGAAATCCAGGGAAGAGCAAGAAGAGGGAGAGGTGTAGGAACCCACAGGTGTACCCGCTGAGCGAGACTCAGTACTGCCCTTGCAACAAGTACAGCGCCCTGCCTGTGGGCAACTGGTCAGACTGCATCCTCCCAGAGGACCGACTGGACGGCATGCTGGGAATGAAGGTGCAGGGAGACATAAAGGAGTGCGGCCAGGGCTACCGCTACCAGGCCGTCATGTGTTATGACCAGAACGAGCGTCCTGTGGAGACGTCACGCTGCAACAGTCACGGTGAGCCTTGCAGTGTTAAAACCCTGGGGGGTAGGTTCATCGCATGTTCCACTTCGAATTGGGTTTTGAACTAATCTAAGGTACAAATTCTAGGGTATAGATCTTGGGTACATCATTTTGCATTATGAAACACATGCTAAGCATTTTTGTTGAACACCAGCGCCATCTTTCAGTCAAATAACATGATCTTGAGACACCGTTCGATTTATTATCCGATCCCATGATCCGTTGAGTCATTGTCAGGCGCAATAAAAAGACGAAAAAAATTGTGAATCATAGAATCGATTTTTGGAATCGATTCATTACAACGGATAGTTCGAAAGAGTCGAATCGGTTAATTTGAGTCAAACTTCCCGATAATAAAACACCGATTCCAATAATCGGCAAAATGCCCAGTATCGGCCCTCAATAATCGGCCAGGCAGATAAATCGGTCAACCCCTAATATACAGCTCCAGAAAAAGAGACCACAGCGCAATTTCTTGTTTCACTCTTTTCTCAATTTATGGTTATGCATCTGTGTAAAATATACATTTTTTTTCGCAGACTGCAACCCGGTTCTTCTTTGTTTTTCTTTAATTAAGGGCTTTTTTCTTGCTTTATGGGACTTCAGTCCTGCTTCTAGGAGCCTGATACTAACTGTCCGAGCTGTGCATGTCACACCACTTAATGTTTCACATTCCTTATGAAGGTCATGTCATCCTCCGATTCATGAGGCACTGCTGGATAAGCTGACGGTCATCTCTGGCATTAGAAAGTCCCTTCTGCCCTCTACCTGGCTGGTTTCTGGTCATTCCCAATGTGTCCTGTTTCACATTGTTCTTGTGTAGGCTACTGCTGTCTTATAGATGTTGAACCTGGAAGCTCATTCCCAGTGTCTCCTTAACAGCACGCTGGGACTATACACTGATTTTTTCCCCAGAGGCGGCCTTGCAGATTAGTGGGTGTTGTTTATTTAGCATTTCAAGGGAAGGGATCCGTGTAAAAGGATATGTTTCTTTTAGCAGCCGTGAAATGCACCTTAAGCATGGAATTTTGCGTTGTTCCCTGTTTTGTACAAGTAGAATCCTGCTCATGCAGATAACCAAACCACAGAGGCATTTGAAATACATTTCACACATAGTCATCCTGGACAGTGGTAGGGTTCATTTGAGTTTGGAGGGTGTACAATTGGGTAGAGGCTGGTGGATATGTAGAGGCAGGGTTCCTGTGAGTATGGAGGATGTAGGATTTGGTAGAAGTAGTTGGATATGTAAAGGTTCTTGTGGTTATGGAGTGTGTAGGATTTGGTAGAGGTAGTTGGACATGTAAAGGCAGGGTTCTTGTGGTTATGGAGTGTGTAGGATTTGGTAGAGGTAGTTGGATATGTAGAGGCAAGGTTCACCTGGGTATGGAGTGTGTAGGATTTGGTAGAACTAGTTGGATATGTAGTGGCAGGGTTCATGTGGGTATGGAGTGTGTAGGATTTGGTAGAGGTAGTTGGATATGTAAAGGCAGGGTTCTTGTGGTTATGGAGTGTGTAGGATTTGATAGAGGTAGTTGGATATGTAGTGGCAGGGTTCATGTGGGTATGGAGGATTTGGTAGAGCTAGTTGGATATATAAAGGCAGGGTTTTTGTGGGTATGGACGATGTAGGATTTGGTAGAGGTAGTTGGATATGTAGAGGCAGGGTTCATGTGGGAATGGAGGGTGTAGAATTTTCTAGAGGCAGTTGGATTTGCAGAGGCAGCACTCACGACAAACTGACCCAATAAAGAATGGCTTAGGGGAAAGGAGGACTGATAAGTGGCTCACGTAATGAGGAATATGACCATGTGCCTTAAGTAGGGATGCACCGATACTAATACCAGCATTGGGTATCAGGCCAGTACTGCGCACAAATGGTCATAGTCATGCTCGTAAAAAGAACCGATACCACTAATCAGATTTTGGCATCTAGCGAGAGATTTGTCAGCTGGAAACAATTGGGAAGGATAAATGCAGAGAACACTGCCATTGGCAAATTGGTACATATAGTAGTATAAACAGAGGATGTCAGCAGTTTGGACATATTTTAAGATACGGGACGAGGACAGAAGTAAAGCAGACTGTAAGCTCTGTTCTGCTAAAGTGTCCCAAGGAGAAAGGGACAGCACGTCATGGAACATAAGCAGTTTGATCAAATATCTATAGATACACCATATTGCAGAGTACACGGAGTTTGCCAATGCGAGCAGAGAAAGAGCACAACACCAAACTTTAGCGCAAATTCTGGAGAAGTGAGAGAAAATTAAATTGAAGCATAGTATACACTCACCGGCCACTACATTAGGTACATCTTGCTAATACCGGGTTGGACCCCCTTTTGCCTTCAGAACTGCCTTAATCCTTCGTGGCATAGATTCAACAAGGTACTGGAAACA
>JAODKL010000135.1:16217980-16232948 GCA_026780765.1 Petrocephalus schoutedeni
GTCAACATGCCTAAATGCATTGAGTTGCCACCATGTGATTGGCTGATCAGTAATTTGCGTCAACGAGCAGTTGGACATGTGTGCCTAATAAAGTGGCCGATGAGGGTATATATATATATATATGTTGCCTTACACATTAAAGAATGATCACAGTTTTTTCCACGCAGGAAGGCAAAGCCTACAGCTTATTATTTGGACAATGGTATTGGAAGAGCACTCAGTATCAGCCGATACTCAAAGGCTGGGTATCGGTATTGGGACAGAAAAAGTCCAATCGAATCAAGCCCAGACCCTAGCAGATTTTTTGGTAACCTTCGCGCATGTCATTAAAGGATTCTGAGAGCTGGTACTTCTACTACCCATAATAATCTGCAGTAGATAAAGCAATTAAAATGAGATCATTTAAATATAGAACATTAACAAGAGAAATCTGACATTACATTAAGCAGAGAGATGATGTTAATTCACATAAGGTGAGTTTTTGTTAAACAGACAGCATAATCTAAGCAGGGTCTACTGGTTTTCTCTTTCACATCTCACCTTATTAGTCTGAGAACGCTGTCCCCAAGCTATGATTAGAGAAGTGGCGCTCAATAACACTTAATGTGAGAAAGACCCCCCAGCAAATGGTAGAAGTCCTGATAGTGCAGTAAATTGGCATTCGTGATCAGATAAAGCTTTGCTCTGTGTATTTCTGCTGCAAGGAATGTGTTCATTGTTTTTCTCATTAAATTAACTTTTACTTTTTGCAGAAATTGGATACTGTCAATTTAAAACATAGTCCAATCCTGTGCCAAAGGTTTGTGCTCTAACACACCAAATAAGACAGAAATATCTGCTAAAATAAAAATAACAAGCACAGTATAATTCTAGTTTCTTCCAACAATATCACCTACCATTTTTCAGTCCAGTATAAGAAATTCCCTCTAACTGTCACATGACCCACTTGTATTTCAACAGATTTGTACTTATATATATAGAAGCTTTCTATAAGGGATGCATGACATGACTATGCCTGTCATAAATATTTCCTTTTGGCATATGTATAGCTGCTGGCTTAGTGAGCAGTACAGTTGCCTTACATTTCCTGGGTTGGGGGCTTGAATCTCACTTTGTGTGGCTGGAGTTTGACTGTTTATTGTTGCATGGATTACCTCTGGGTTTCCTTTGGCTGTTCAAATAAAAACAGAGCCAGTGTCTCTGAACTGCCTGTAGTGTGTGATAATGTGTGTGCACTGTGATGGACTTGCTGCCCGTCCAGTATACTTACGTATCACTGCATAACCATAAACACACCGTGACTCACTGTAGGATGTCTGACCCCGCCCTGGCACCCCGGCTTTAGGGTACATAGAGGAGGCGTGCATCATGGCCTGTCCCTCAGACTGCAAGCTCAGCGAGTGGTCCAACTGGTCTCGCTGCAGTAAGTCATGTGGCAGCGGGGTCAAGGTCCGGTCCAAATGGCTGAGAGAGAAGCCATATAATGGCGGGCGTCCTTGTCCCAAACTGGACCACATCAACCAGGTAACGTGTGACCACGTGTGTTCGGTGTGGTCAGACACATAATGAGCAACGTGTAGTTTCATTTTCAAAAAAATGCAGTACACTATATATGTATTTGAATATTTATAATTAATATAAATGATTGTAATTACAATTTTTTCATACATTTCACAGAATTTAATGACCAGAAACTGATATAAGTACTTTATGCGAAAAGTAATGTCATTTAATGATAATGTTTAGGATATTTTACATTAAACTGGTCCGTTTGCGATCACGTTGATAGATTAAGAAGTTATTAAACATTAAAGCAATGTTTTATTATCCAGTACACTTGCATTATAAAATGTTTCGTAAACTGCTTGTCACGATTTAAATGTCTCCCCGTTAATGAGATTTTTCCCCACTCCGTTACCCAAATGGAAAATGGGTCACCAACAGGCACAGGTGGGTAAACCAAATATGTGATACTGTTAATTAATCGCGTCGATAAACACCTACACATTCTGCACTTTGCTTGTATATTTTACAGATCCTATACTGTGCCCATATATTCACTTGCGTTTCCTGTTACGTGGTGGCAGGTGTACGAGGTGGTTCCCTGTGTCAGTGACTGCAGTCAGTACATGTGGGTGGCTGAGCCCTGGAGCACCTGGAAGATCAGCACTGTAGAACAGAAGGACTGCGGTGAGGGGGTCCGGACCCGGAGAGTCCGGTAAGTGGTGCCTGGGCCCAGCATGTTTGCTTTGTTTGCCATTTGCACAAGTAGGACTGCAGCTACATTGGAATGCTTCCGTTCCCATATCCCATCTTGCTGTCCTTTGAGATACACACATATATACATACACAGTTGAGAGCAGAGCTTGGGGTCTAAGCACAAGGTCAAGCCAATTATCTGGCACCCCTGAAGTTATTTTTCCCTGATCAATTTGTAAGGGCCTTGCTCAGAGGTCTGACAGACAGGGGGCCGTTATATTGAAGGTGGGATTTGAACTAATGACCTTCTGACCCGACACAGGAGCCCAACCCACAAAGTTACGCATCTCCCTCACTCACATTAGTTGTGTGAATTGCTTTGGCTCCCCGACAGGTGCATGCAGAACACTATTGACGGGCCTTCTGAGGTGGTGGAGGAGTACCTGTGTGACCCGGAGGAGATGCCAGCGGGCACCGAGCAGGACCACCTGCCGTGCCCGGAAGACTGCGTCCTGTCCGACTGGGGTCCCTGGAGCCAGTGTAGCTTGGTGAGAATCGGCCGACAGGAGCCCGCAGACCCATTTCGCCACCCGTGTGCTGGGGGTGGGGGGGGGTAGGGGGGCGTGTAAACTGGGCTGTTTGAAGGCCAGCGCTCCGCTGCAATGCTTGCACCTGATGAGAGATTTCTTTGCCAATTTGAGCCTCGACACGGCCTCAGCAGGTCTCCCGCAGAGCGCTGGCTGATACATAATTCATGGTGAGTGGGGGGGGGGGGGGGGGGCCCCGGAGGGGGACGCTTTCGGGCTCCCGGGTTCTCAGAAGCTGTGGAAAACGGGAGCCTTCCGTATTAATGCATTTTCACATTAATACCTGCCAGCTCATAATCCATACCTACACCCTCCCCCGATGTTCTGCCCCCGGATCTACCAGAGAGGCTAATTACTGTGGCTGTGGGAATATCCCATTGGGAGCCCGAAGGCATTCGGCCTAAGAAATAGCCTGACTTCAGGAAAGATCATTTTAATCCACTGCAGAAAAGAACATCTGGGCCATAAATCACACCGGAATGTGACAGGTGTAAACTGAAAACTGCCACGTTCACAGGAACGCAAAGCAGGTCGTCTTGAATACGTCTTTAATTAACGGTTGACCCTTGCAGAAAATACAAAGCAACTGCAAGTTCTCTTGAATATTATCTGCTAATGAGTTTGGGGCTAAATAAATAAGGGCTGACGGATTGCATGTCATAAACGGACCTCGTATCACCCATTCAGAAAATATTGCCGACTTGTGTTTTCCTTCTGACTGAGTGCGAGAGCCTGATTTGTGATTTGTCCTTTGGTGAAGAGAAAAAAAAAACGATCTGATGCTATAATGCAAACACCAGGTGTATGTAGCATTTTTTAAAGCCCTGACTTTCTCAGGGAAATGTGTTGGATCTCTTCCCAGCCGTGCAATGGGTACAGCAGGAGAGAGAGGGCGGCTCGTGTGATGAGGCTGCCGGAAGCAGAGAGACAGTGTCCAAACGTTACCCAGACTGAAGCCTGCGCCCTGAACATCAACTGCTACCACTACATCTATAACATCACAGGTGAGCATGTACGCCTGCTGTAATTGGACAAAGGGGCACAGCTAGGAATTCTGGGCTCTGATCTGAGCTCTTTATAGGGTAGGGTTGGACAAGCAACTTTATTGGTTTGATCCCATTTCTTTTTTTAAATCTCGGAGGTCTTTGGCCACTGATTTCAAGCGCTGTTGTTATTAATTAACTTCTTCCCTGATGCTGTGAAACTGACTCTGCCTCCCACTGACCCCACAACAGCCCGCCAACATGAACATGGACATCACCACTAAGTACAGACTAACTTTGCTGTCACATGACATACCCACTGAGTGCGCCCTCCTCAGTTAGCTCATTGCCGAATCTCTGAATGCAGTGTCATTTTCCAGCCCCATTCTATTCATATTTACAGTTTTTTTTTTTTGCTTGACTTTTTATTACATTCTCTTAACTCAGGATATTTTTTTATATATTTTTTATACCGTATGCTGGGAACACTTTATGTTCCTTTACGCGTGCTGACGTGCAGGGGTGTCATTAAAAAGCTGTCAATCTTGAAACCGGCTTCTCACCTACATCGTTGTGGGACTTCCCGGGCAGACTGGAGCACCTGCCAGCTGAGCGCGAAGGCCGCGTGCGGCAGTGGCGTCCGGACGCGCATGCTGGACTGCGTGCGCAGCGACGGCAAGTCCGTTGACCTAAAGTACTGTGAGGAGGTAAGCGCTGTGGGGGCTGCTTGGGTCTGCAGTCACAGATACATCATCACATTCTAATTTCTACTCCTGTATCACATGTAAAAACAGACAAATTATTACTACTACAAGTAAAAAATCTTACAAATCTCACATTGCTGAATAAGTGCGGGTAATTTAAGGACTTGAGTAATGGTCACGCAGCCACATAAGCAGAGTGAAATCTATTAGCATTTAATTATAGCTGGCTGAAATCTAGCCAAACATAATCTTCATTACTTCAGAAATTCATTAACTATCCCCCTACCTGCTGCAAAAGTGGTAACACTTTTACCGTGATGCAATCCGTGACTATACATAGCAAAATTTCCACAGTTAATTAAATAGAGTTCATTTTTCTGTGCAGTGGGATCAGATAGAACTGTTCATTGTTGGGTTCTTTGATGCAAATCGGGGTTTGCAGTGAGGACCTGGTCTTTTTCATGCTGCTTTTGATTCAGCTAGTTATACACTCAATTGAATAGGGATTATTTTGCAAATTAAAGCAATTAAATGTTCTGGTTCTGAAGCTGTTAGCAGTTCAGAAACTGCAGGAAGCCGTACATACTGTTTGGAACAGCACAGCAAGGCCAAGAATAAAGGCTGTTACTCTACAGTACAGATAGTCAAAGTTCTTCACAGCCTAAGATGAACCATTTATACCAGGGTTCCCCAGTGAGAGCCCATGTGAGTCAAATGTTTTGGCCCACATGACTGATCCCCACTCCCGACAATATTATCAGGGGAAGTGGCCCTTGGCTTTGTACTGTTGATATAAATATCATATTATTATCATTATATAAATATCGAAATAAAACAATTGGAATAATAAAAACATGAAAAATAGTTTGCATGCACTGGAGATCCAGACAAGCAGACATGAATTTTGTTTTTCCCATCTTACAGCTAGGTCTGGAGAAAAAGTGGCAGATTAATGCTTCGTGCATGGTGGAATGTCCTATCAACTGCCAGCTCTCTGATTGGTCGGCCTGGTCGGAATGCTCCGAGACCTGTGGACTTACAGGTAGGATCCAGCCAGACTTTCTAGTTCAATGTATATGTTGAAACATTAGGGACAATTCTTTTGTATTCAGACATATCGAGTATATAGCTAAAGCGATGAATAGGAATATGATCTGTAAAGAATAATGCCAAAGAGATAAAAAGCATACAGATATTGCCTCAGCTTGTGGATTCGGAATGTTATGTAAAGATACCTCACAATGTTTTCCTCTTTTTTTTGGTGGAATATTTTCCAAACATTATTCTAACACAAAAATCCCCTTATGGTTTTCTACCGAATCAGTCAATTCTGATCTGCTGTCCTGGATTGAGCCCAACTCAATTCCTGGAGTCTAAGTATCAGCTAGCCTGGAGCAGAATTATTCCGCACTACGATGTAATAGTCACCAGTTTTTGATTTCAGTGTTGTTTGACAGAATATATTGCTTTGCACTTGGTTGTATTGTGATTGTAACTATTATCATAGGGTGTTTCAGTTCATTCGACAATCATACACCCTCACTCAGGTGATCTTGGCACAGGTGGTAAGCCCCAGCCTGTGTCCGAGAGACACGAGTGGTTCATGGATCTGGGGTAATTAACTTGATCCATAGCCGTCTTGAGGCTCTCTCAGTGCTGTCCTTCATAGTCTTCTGGTTGTGCAGGCCAAGGAGATTGAGGACCCTGTATAAAAACTGCCCTCCAAAGACCCTATAACCAGCCTCAGTGTGCAGACACTGTGCCTGCTGGCCAGAACCACTTGTCTTACTATTTCAGATATCAGGATCATGGGCACGGTCTCTGTGACGGACTTTGGGCATTTGAATTGCTTTCTTGGGTCGACCTTGAGCTTCCAGTCCTGTTCAGTGGTGAGGAACCCATCTGTCGCTTTCAGCTGCGGCTTCTCCTCCGCCGTAACACAAGCTGTGGCCTTCTTCGCTGGGTGGGGGTCCTTGCTGTCAGTGATGCCCATGCATCCGCTGTCACCTTCAGCACCTGGTTGTGATGCCAGCGAAAGCACCCCTCTCCCAGGTCCTTCAGGTGACAGCTGTCCCACTTGTCTGACACAATGGACCAGGAACTCCATGCTCCCATGTAGCCTGTGCATTCTGCTGTCTCCTCCTTACTTTCCACTGGAATGCAGCTTCATACTTCCATGCCACGTGCTTTACTGCAGCAAGCTCTCAGCAGGCTACCAGGCACGGCCTGTCCCATCACTGGCATGCTGGCATCTTTAGGATATCTGCTTGTGCTTTATTTGGCTGATCTTCAGTGGTTCTGTCAATGGCAGCAACCTTTTGGCACAGATACTTATCCGAAGATGCCAGTCTGCATAACGCCTAGAGCTGCTCTCTCTCCTAGCTAGCTGGGGGCCACTTGACCTGTCGTTATTTTGACTTTCTGCCCTGGGATGGAGTCAGTAGAACCTGGAGGTTCTGGGCACCGGGGAGTGGCTCCATTCTTGACTCCTCCTCTTTGTCTTACATAACCTTAATAAAAATTAAAAATTAAATTAAAATTTTAAATTTATACTCTCAGTGGCCACTTTTTTTAGGTACATCTGGCTAACACAGGGTAGAACCTCCTTTGTGCCTCCAAAACACTTAACATCATTCCTGGTGTGGATTCAGTAAGGTGCTGAAAACTTTATGCCTGGAGTTTTGTTCATGTAGCCTTCCATTTGGCTTTAACAGTGCCCCTCTGACCACGCTCAGTAACTAGGTGTTTTCTCCCACAACACTTCCACTGAGTGAATCTTTTTTGGTTTATTATTTATCTTCTGTAAACCCTAGACACTGTACAATGTGGAAAATCCCAGAATGACACCTGGGTGCTGGAACCATCATGTCTGACACCAACAATCAATATGTTAAAGATTGCTTACATCACACTTATTGCCCATTCTGAAGCGGTGTTGAACACAGTAGTTGCACAGTACTTGAAGACAGTAGCTGCAGTAGCTGATTCTCTCTTTGTAGAAGCAGGTTGTTGGTGTAAACAACCAGGTGTACCTAACTAAGTGGCCATTGAGTATGACACAGATTGTCATTAGGCCAATTGGTAATTCTAAGTCAAAACAAGGTCGTCGTGGGTGTAATGTGTAAACAATATTAATAGTATGAGATAATGATAGGATGTTTAACTGTTTGCAGCTCCTAGGTTTTTCAACCATGCTGAGATGACATACAACTTTATTATGTTTTTAATATAAGCAATTTTAGGATTTGAAATTGCTGGCAAGTCATTTAAACTTTCATGTGGATATCCATCAAAAATTCATCACCCAGAACACGTTTTCTGTTGACAGACTTTTATTAGATGTGACACCTGGACCCCTTTACAATGGGGAGTGAGCAGGCATATATCTGGGAGTCCTATCCATTCTTCTTTCTATGATCAGAAGTTAAATCTGCAATGATTTTTGAGCTGTAAATCATGCAGAAAAATGGTAAAGATTTTCTTTGCAGTGTATGGAAGCTATGCCAAGTTTTAAGATTTTAATACATTTTAAGAGGAAATCCATTTTCAGACGTGATTGCTGTACGTTGATTCATACAATCATTTATGGGGGCACTGCGACTAGCCGTCAACCACCTAGCACTCCATCAGGAGCTATGGAGAAAACCTTCTGACAAATCCAGCAGGAGAAGTGGCAGTCACACCGGGCTAGCTGCACCCCATTAGCTGCACCGTGTCAATCCTCACTGCTAATACTCCCAAGTTTCAGTTCCACTCTTGCTGAATTACTGCTGTTTCTGCCTCATATTTTAGATGCCTCTTCTAAAGGCATTAGCAGCATAGCAGAGCTAGTTTCCTCTACGATTTCTCCTCTATCACAGGGAAACATATGCGGTTAATTTTAGCCAGAACATGTGCCCAGTTTTTGTTTTGCAGAATAAATAGCACTGCAACTCCAATCTTACAACCATGCACACCCACTGTTAGGGTGAGAAAGTGAATAATTGTCATTGTTGACACACCATGGCACACAACAGCGAAACATGTCCTCTGCATTTCACCCATATGTGACACTGTGACACAGCAGTGGGCAGCTAATTCAGCGCCCGGGGAGCAGGGCTTGGGGGCAGTACCTTGCTCAGGCTACCTCAGTGACACCTTGCTGGTCGGGGATTTGAACCAGCAACTTTTCAATCACAAGTAAGCTTCCCTAACCATTAAGCCACCATTGCCTAAAATGTTATATACTATGTTATAAACACCATACACCCACAAACACCCACAACAGTGCAACTTGACTTGTGGACTTGTTGTCTAGATATTCTGCTGTGTTGGAGTGAAAGGGCATTTGTGATGTAACCAAAGAGCAGAGTTTGAAGAAGATGCCATCGGTTGATGTTCTTATCACACCTTGTTACCGGCAAAAGGTGACAAAACAAAAAAGTGACAACCCTCTCAAGAAGAGAGAAATGATTAACATAGGTCCAAAGGGAGCAGAGGTGTGCAGCTGAAACTAAAAACTATGAACCTAGAGAAGCATAAATACGTGGTTTAATTGACCCCTTCCTGATCAGTCTCCAGAATCATAATAGGTACCCCTCCTTAGGGAACACCACAATGGAAAGAATTTCATACTTTCATACATGCCAGGTCCTACCCAGGTTTACTATAAGGACAGCTGCAGTTTAAGGAACATCCATTTCAAAAAGAGAAACATCAAAGGTACTTTTCCAAAGGTGTGTATTCTTCAGTTCTTTTGGTGAGCCTTGCAATTGCAAACCCCATTGGGCCTTTGTGAGAGGTGTGTTCTTCCTGATAGCACAACAATATACAGTTCATGCTGTGCCACTTGATAATAATAAAAGAAAGTTTTTCGAGCGGAGCAAACCAGGATAAGTTTATACAGACACGTTGCCGTGGAAAGCTGCCTGCAAATTTTAACAAAGGCTGGCAAAGCTAAAGAGCAAATAGGTCATCTTAGCGCTCGTGCTCCAGTCGCTGCACCAGTCTTTTGAACTAATACAGGAATAGTGTACCGAACATTTTATTTATTCAACGATGCCCCACTAATAGGACTCACTAATTAAAAGAGTTTACTGGAACTCAGAACAAGTGCAGGATATCTGCTCAAAACTATTAGGAATCTATCCGGACTGGGCTTCGCAGACATGCATAACACCAGTGTTCCTGTTACATTTAAGCCATTAGACAAAGGGCAGCTCATCTGGATTTGGATGATTGTGAAAAGATTCCCAGGCGACATTGGTTAGCAACATTGCTCAAAAAAGTTGCCCCATATAACACCACGAAAAAAGAGAACAGCTCTTACAACATCACTATCTCCTGTAATGTTAGCATGCCCAGGGGGGTTGGGCGCCCAGTTGACCCCCAGAGGTTTTTTTCTCCCTGCTTGGGAGTTTTTGGTTCCTCTCTTCCGTTGTCAATTCGCTTTTTCTTTCTTTCTTTTTTTCTCTTCTGTCTTTCATTCTATGTATTTCATTTTCTGTGTTCCACTCTGTTTTGCCTTGCATATAGCAATGTACTCCAACACACCCATGTAAAGAGCCCTGGGACAACTCTGTTGTGAAGGGCGCTATATAAAAATAAATTGAATTGAATTGAATTGAACTATTTGGGTCCCTTGGAAGCCATACGAAAGAGGATTAGTCCTCTCAGAAATAAAGGGCATCTTGAATTGAGAGCCACATTTCTTTGACGTCCAGCTTGTAAGCAATTAGCCCATGTACTCCAAACATAAATCAGCTAGGGGCTGGCTTTCTTCTGAGGGCAAAGGTGCACAATCCCAAACATGGATGGAGGGAGAGACCACTCCTCCCAGCTTAGCCCTGGCTGTACCTCACCTAGTGGTACATGCTGAAATTGTTTTACGAATGAGCTGCAGAATCTGAGAACCTTAGCTGGGGTAAAATGGCTGTGATCATTGGTCAAAAACACCCAGCGGCAACTCCCGGTGTCCAATGTGAATAATATTCCCAGGAATTGATGGCAGGGTGTGAACAGTTGTTATGAAGGTGATGCACCTATCCTGTCAACAAACTCCGCAGCCTGGCGTCCCTTTCTGAAAACGACCTGCTTCTTTGTTTCAAAAGATAAATATCCCAGCGTTAAAAGACAAGGTTTGTGCTGCACCTGAAGCTGGATTTTTCCACAGTAGCTTTTTTCACAGTTGAAGATTCAGCCCTGTGGTTTTCCTGTTGATTGGGCTGAAGTGCCCAGCTGGAGAGAAGCTGTTCTCTTTTCACCTTAATGAAATGTGTGCGTGTGTGATGTAAATGAAGCTTCAGAGTTCTACTCTCTATATCCTCATAAGGAACATAGCGCAGCCATCTTGCATGCTTCTTTTAGCCTAAACAATACATACATGACAATAGGCTTTAATAATGCTTTACAGCGTGTTTAACGGCCGGATTATATCTGAAAGCTTGCATTGCATACAATTACATTTCACACCCTCACATTTCAGGTACTATAGTGACGAATTTCATAAAAAGTTCCCCTTACATAATCAGTATGAGTTATACTATTATTCAGTGAAGGTGCAGCTGACTACCAGTTAATATGGTCTGAAGAGGCTATACGTGTAACATGTAGCTGTGGTTAAAATACTGCCATTGCTGATTTGTCCTGTTTGAGGCTGCATACCTCAACAATGTATGCTGTGGCATATTCATTATTTTGGCTGATTTATTGGTAGGACTGAATCTTTCATTGTATTGTCATTTTGCCTTTTGTTATAAGTGTCCTTAAGCTTATGTTATTGCTATTATTAGTGATTTGGGAACATTGTGACCCTTTTTATTAGGACACACAAACCCAGTATGTTCCCATTGTTTTACATTTGTTATTGAATGTGGAATAATGTAGCTTTTTTATTATAAATCTGTGTTCCAAATTGCGGGATTTTAGACATCGCACCCGTTCTCAATGTGCCTGGAGCCCCAAACCGTCCTCTTTGAGCCTAAAAACACCGAAAGACTATTTAGATCAGATCATTCTGGAGATCCTCATTGACACCCGGATGAAAATGCTATCTTTTTTATTCGGATTGTGCCTTAAAATATCTAATTGTCGAGATTTTTAAATGCTGATAGAAGATTTACACTGAGATTTCACGCAGATGATTTTATTTTTTGGTTCTTTGCCTCATTACTAGTAGAAGCCAAATGGATACGTTGGTGTGCTGTTATGTAACCCGGCCGCTGGGATTAGTGTTATATAACAGCTTTGATAAGGCGTATGAAGCAGATGATACCGGAAAGATAAATCACTGTGAGTGCAGGTGGTTAGAGACACGACGCCCAACAGAGGGCGCTACTGCTGACCCCTGGGACCCGCCCCCTTCCCCACAGGAAAGATGTGGAGGCGGCGTAGCGTGACGCAGCCGTCCCGGGGCGATGGGCGGCCGTGCCCCCCGCAGATGGAGCAGTGGAAGCCCTGTCCGGCCCGGCCATGCTACAGGTGGCAGTACAGCCTGTGGTCCCCCTGCGTGGTGGAGGTGCGCGCGCGTCACGGTCAGACTTACACAAGTGCGTTTAGTCACATGTTAGACAGTGGAGGCTTCTTCTCCTGATTAAGGTACCCCACTTTTGTGGCACGTTTCTGAATTTTTAATCTTTTAAATGCTTCACATTTATATTTGATCATCTATTTTCTTCTTATACTATTACTGGCATAAATAATATAATCAGATGCTTTTTGAAAAAACTGCAAAGAGTAGTAATTACAAGAACACAGTACCCCACCCTGCTTTCCCGTGCATTTATTTATGGCTTATATTAGGACACACAGACGTATGTGGATGTGAACAGGTGTATGTTTCTGTGGGCCTTTTGTAGGATGCTGACTGTGGAGAGGGTCTCCATATCCGGAACGCGTCCTGCTTGGTGTCGGATGGCTTAGAAAGCGGGGAAGAGAGCGTGGTAGAGGAGGAGTACTGCGCTGGCCTGGATCCGTCCGCAGATGGGGACGAGCGCCTCGCCCTGACAGAGGCCTGCACGCTGCCCTGCCTGGGTATGTGGCCTAGGTACACCTAGCCATATCCGGAACGCGTCCTGCCTGGGTATGTGGCCTAGGTACACCTACTGTGCCACTCAGAGGAGGAAATGGCTGGTGTTAAGGCACAAAGTGGTAAACATAAGCATCACACTTTCATTCTCAGGACAGCTTTCAGTTGGACTCCTTAGCTATCCATCTTAAAACTGCCGACCCAGCACAGGATCAACAAATACATAGGGGACAAATTCTAAGCTCATTTCCTCTTTCCCTGTTTTGAAATGTGGTTCCATGCTCTGTGGTTCCATGCTCTGTGGTTCTTTGTTCTGGGGTTCTTCAGAGGTGAGTGCAGGCAGGCTGCCGTTTGACCAACAGGCCTGTGTGTGTGTGTGTGTGCTGGTGAGAGGGCCACCTCCCCTTGCCCTTCTCTCTGTGCCACGCTTTCGATCCGTCGCTTGTTCTATAGACGGCTTTCGGAGGGTCTTTGGAACCGTCAGACCGCCGCAGTGTAAAATGTATCCCCTGGTGACATAGGCCTCTGTACCAAATGAATGACAAAAGCCACGCCTACAGGAGGAAGTGCTTGTAGGTGGCAGGAGCGAGTCCTGGGGCTGACATCATCACCGCGGCTCCCTGTCCGCTTACCCCGCCGCCCCACTGGCTGTGCTCCAAGCCCAGTCTGTGCCTTCCTGTGTGCTGCGGATCTCATACTAATGGGTACCACAGTTGCCTCACGCCTCCAGTGCTGGGGGGGCTGATCCCGCCCCTGCTCTCTGTACCTGGAGCTTGCACGGCATGTGGAGCGGGTCAATTCCAGATATTCTGGTCTCCTCCTACAGTCCAAGAGCATGCAGCTAGCTTAACCGGCATCTCTGAATTGCCTGACATTTCATCCAGGGTGTGCCCTGCCTGGGATGGGCTCCAGGCTCCCCCTGACCAGGAGAAGCTGTTGGAAGATGGATAGATTCTCATATTTACTCCACCTGCGCATTTAAACGTTGTTAGAGGCCTCCTGGTAATGCCAGTCCAGTATTCTACCTGGTATTTATGTACAGTCTTACATAAAGTGACTCTTTGGTGATATATCTCATGCCAGCTTTGTTAAACAGGATCATTGTTAAAACTATGAAATGTAAAGGATCTAGGTTTGTTTTAGTCACTGGGGGCATACAGCTGTTCCTGTAAAATACATTAGGCAGAAGAAGTGGTCGGAAGATGTAGGGATGGATGGATGGATGGATGGACGGATGGATTGATGCATAGATAGATCACAGATGGATGGATGGATAGATTCATGAATGAATTGTCAAAAGCTCACTTCTCAGCTGAAAATGAGTCCCCTTCCAGCACTGTAGACTAAGATTCTGGATGAGTACTAACAAGAATATATTAGCCACTTACTAATCAATCGAGCTCCAGACCCCAGAGACCTCTGCATTAGCTATGCCTGAGAGGCTGCCGTTCGAGACGTAAATAATGTGCCTTTTTGACGCAACCAAGTGGCACGCCCTGTTCAGCTCGCACTGATTCTTCAGTGATATAATTCCATCTGCCAGTATTGATTTGGCAGAGTTGCAGAACCGTAGTTATGTTGTGTATTCCATTAAGGGTTGGAATAAGTGGAGCTGTGGACCAGGATACAGATATTACCAAAAAAATCTGAATTGAATTGTACAAACCCTTCAGAAATCCAAGGGGGAAATCCTGTTGGAATTGAATTTATATTGTCAGGTCAATATTTTAATTTAATATTTCCATTCCATAAAATGGCATCACTTTGAGATGCTTTAAAACTTCTGTCCTCTTCCAGGAGACTGCTACTTAACGGGGTGGACGGCCTGGAGCCCCTGTCAGAGCAACTGCATTAAAGGCCTGGACCAGGGCTTTGGCTCGGCGCAGGTGCGGTCCCGGTCCGTCATCGCCCAGGAGCCAGAGAACCTACTGCAGTGTCCAGAGCAGGTGTGGGAGTCCCGGCCGTGTACAGGTGAGCATCGCCTTTACGTGGAGGATCGGTGGTCCAGCCGAAGCCACAGCCCACCATATGGTTCCAAACAGAGATCAAATGGTTTATGTAACACTACTGTCTACAAATCCCAAAAGCCCCCATAACAGAGACCATCGCCTTAACTTCTACTTAACAGCGCCGTGTGGCTAAGGTGACCTACTTTCCTGCCGTCGCGGCAGGCTTGTGACTTTGTAACCCTGTACTATGCGAGAGACTCAGAAAGCATTAAGGTCTTACTAGACGAAAATATACCATTTAGGTCAGTCTTTGAAACGAGATTCGGTCCAGTCACTAATTGGCTGCCAGGGGTGCGACAGTACAGGAGTTTTTATCATTGAGAAATCGGTGGCTTCCCTGCAGAAGAACGGGCTGAACTCTTGGAAGCTCTTTTAAAGCCTGAAATAACGACTAACACTTCATCAGCCTCGGGCCAAAAGTCTTCCAAAATGCTTGCCTTGAGTGGGACCTGTGACTCGGTCCCCCCCCCCCCCCCCCCCC
>JAODKL010000135.1:16258374-16275710 GCA_026780765.1 Petrocephalus schoutedeni
TTGACCCCAAACACGGGATAGGGGTTAATGATGCTCTGGGGTCAGATTGACCCCAAACACGGGATAGGGGTTAAAGCTAACAGAATAGCCACATGTGCAAAAAATAGCAGCCCAGTACATTCAGGTGTGCAGAGTGATGAATGGACAACTTGTCTACTCTTAAAGCAGCTCTGGAGGCAGAAGTGTGTCCTTCCTGCTGCTAGTTAGGTATACAGTACCTAATAAACGTAGTGTGTGTTTAATTCTGTGTTAAATCTTGACTTGCCATTGTAGAACCATGTACTGTAGGAAAATGGCTTTCTTAGACCAAGTTGTCAGTATGGGACCAGGCTGAGTTTCAGTGAGGAATTCAGAAAATATCTGAGGAACATTGGCCCAGATGTGGAATTGAATGAATAAGGCGCAAACCCTGCTGTACATCTCCCAAGGAAAAGCTTAGGTTAATGTTATGTGCAACTTTCAACAATGAGGATAATGGTGAATTTGCTCTCATCTTTCAATCATATGACTCTATATTATAGGCATGAATGGGTAGATTCCGGAAAAGCTAGAAGGCTCAAGGGACTAGAAATCAGGGTACGCAACCCCACTGATGTAACTATTAACTTTTTTTTTTTATTTTACTCATGACTACTCAGAGGGTACATTACTATGCAATGACATTACCATTTTCCTTCTATTGCTTGATATTGCTCTGTAGACATCGCCCCTTCAACTGTTTCCACCAGCCAGACAGATGAAGGGTCACTCAGGAAGAAAATACATTTTCTTCTCTCAATAAGTACACCGCTGTCATAATGTTCCCGAAGACAGCATCATAAAGGATCCCACCTTGAGTTTTGGGGCAACACCTTTAAATTCCTCTTGCTGCTGTTGTACAAATTTGATGGCTTCACACACACGTGTCTCGCAAATGGAGTTATTTAATGAGCTCTGATTGCCTACGCTTACCCCCGTATTGCTTCCTGGGGCAGTAGGCTGTCAGACAAAGGTCAGTGCCCATTATGAGTGACTGATGGCCCCAGCTGCAAATAGCCAACGACTAGCCGTCAGGCTAAATTTCTCCTGACAGGCGTTTCCTCAAGCGGCACTCGTGACACACCGGAAAATGTTAATAACATTTTTTATGGAATCCTCCCCATAACAAAAAAAAAAAAGACGCATAGTTATGGGTGTTAGACTTTCTGATGAACATTTACAGTGAAATTTGCTGACTGCTCCCGGTGTTCAGGGTCATTAATGTGCCTGGGTGACTTAAACCACCTTCGTAAAGCTCCTCTTAAGCTAATTAAATTTCGCTGAGACTCTGTATTTTCACAGTCAGCAAAAAACGCATCGCTTAATTCTATCTTTCTGTATTAAAAAAGTTGGCCATCAAAGAGAACTGTGCCGGCAAATGGAGGGAGTGTGTGCCGCGGCATCATGAAGCGAGGAAGTGCACTTGGGTTGATGAGAGATGCTGCGGCGAGTGAACTGGGTACCTGCCTCCCCAGTTGGTGACAGAATGCCACTCTTTGAAACATAATGGCATATTCACTGTCACCCACACAGCCACCTCACGTCTACAAATGTGACTGGCAGCCCTTTGTTACTCAACAGTTTCGAGAATATGTGACGGGGTGCCAAAACACGCCGCAATTAAAGTGGCAACGCGCCATTAATTTAGCTCACAGTCTAGCAGGATACGCTTAATAGCTTTATTTTATCTATCCGTGTAGCTTAACAAGGCGCTAAATAGGACTGAAGTCCTTGGTTTGAACCTATGAGAGATGGCGGTAAATGAGAGCAGGGAAGGTCGGCGTAGCGCGGTGTGGCTCGCGCCGTGGTGAACGGCACTGTGGCAGCCATGGCTCCTGCGTTTATATCACTGCAGACTGGCAGCAGTTACTTGAGGAAGGGGGGTAAGGCAGGACCAGAATGATGCGGAGCCCAGTATTATTCCCAGTGTCTGCTCTGATGCCTTTATAGTGCGGGTTTTGCTTGTGGTGGATGGGGAATAAACATAATTAAAGCTGGTCCTGGCAATCCTAGTTAGAAACAAAATATTAACTTCAGTTTCATTGATTTGATATTGATGGTGCTGCTGTTATTGTTTTTTTGCAACCTCTTAGCATAAAGTAATACAAGTACTTCATCATAACCATCGGAGCTAAAGGGAGTTTATATGCATCCATCTTCAAGTAACTTATCATGTACTGGGTCATTGGGGGGGCTGGACCCTGGTTCAGGACTTGTGCAGCAGTCATGATGTATGTGGATATCTTCTGCATGGAATGGCAGTTCATGGTGAAGGAACACTGCAGTGATTGACTGTAGCGTGTTAGCATGTGGTGTTCTAAATTGCTTTTGGAATTTATGGATAAATTATATAATGAAAACAACTTTTTTTACATGGTAATTTGTTATTGTAATATGCAATGATGTTTGCCTGTTCTTTATGCTTGAAAATTGCAGTGTACTTCACGGGCTACTGAAAATTTATCTGGGATAGTGCACTTTTTACTGCGCTACTTAGCCTGTAGCAGAAAGTCTTAAGTTCCACCACTGGTCTGACACACAAAAATGAGGATATGTCATGCTGATACTTCTAAACAAAAACAGCGCACAGAAATATGCTCTCTATTGCCTAAATTAGTGGCCATTACACACGTCAGAGGAGGCCTGTTTTTTTCTGCAACAGAAATAGTTTTAATTTTGCCCATAAGGGAGAAGAACAAACACTCTCTAAGGACTCTTCAGGACCACAGAGAAGTGAGAATTTAGAAGACAGATTAAGTCCAGAGGCTTCACAGCGCAAACTTGGAACAGAGCATTAAAAATAAATGTACTTACAATAGCTTGAGGAGCCCCACAGTCATATCAGCTAACCTGGAGAAGATTTCAGCCTGCTCCTTTCACGGTGGCCTCTGAAAGCAGGCCTCACTTTCGTTTAGGGCTCTCTTGCATTGACTTCACTCTAGTACAAAGTGCACCAGCAATCTAGTCCGAGACATCGAAAACCTGCTCTCACAATATTTGAGTTTTTATTCGTCGCTTGCTTAAGATAAAAACTATTTTTTGTCTCAATATTGGAGCTAAGAATAATTGTACGGATCCACTAAAGCAAATTTATTGTGATTACATGAAGAAACAAAGCTTTGCTAAACGGGATGGCTAAACTAACGAAATTGACAGATTTAACCAAATTATTTATGGTGTACATTTAGAAAAAAACTGAATACTTAGCATGATACTTGTGATAGCATGATAAGCCTTGTGTCATGATGGGGGCAAAGGGATAGTGGGAGGAAACTCAGATGTTCTTTGAGTAAAAGAGTGGAGAAAGGAATGAAAAAGGGCACTTTATAAAGAACAGAAACTTCTTTAGAACAAGGGAAACAGACAAAAGACCAAAACAGGCATCAGTGTATAAATGGGCTCAGGACTGGGTGTTATGGGTGTATGTTACAGTCAGATTCTTACAGTGAGATCAAATATTGGTTCTCATTGGTCGTAATGCAAAAAATAATTCATAGAATATAAATATTAAAGACATGTAAGATATATAAAGACATAAGACAATAAAATCTAGACATGGACCAGGGAAAAGCAAATAGGATGATTTATTATGCTATTCTCCCCACCTTGGGATGTCCACACACACGCAGTGCCTGCATTGATATCATTACCAGGACTCTCCATTCATTTCTATGGACATAACCCTAATTCCAGTCACGACATCCTTAGCGCCTATGAAGTCCGAAGTAGTGATGATGGGAAAAAATGACCTAAAAAAAAATTTACGTTTTTTGTGAGGATTTGCTATTCTTGTGAGGTCCTTCGGTCCTCACGAGTGTAGCGAGGCCCGTGCACACACATACACGCATGCACATACCGACAAACATCCTTAAGAACCACTTTAAATTACGACGACGCTTCAGTTCAACCTCACATAGGCCTGTAAGCTGCCTTCCACTCTGCTTGGCCTCAAGGTTCTTGAGGTTCTTGAAAGTGCCACACTGTGAGAGTAATGGTTGGGGCACAATTGACACCTTAACTCCCCCCCAAATGACGCTACGCAGTAGGGTGCTCTTAAAACCCCCCCACGACATGTCACTTTATACTTTCTGACCAAAATCAATACAGAGTGAATCAAGTCAAAGCCATTTATAAAACACAATTACAGACGCTGGGCGCACTGGGGAAACAGCTTCAGTGGTGTACCGCTAATTCACATTGATTGAGACTGTTACGAATTTTAAATGAGCTCCCCTGGGTCACTTGAGCTGAAATGCCAATTTACTGGATTGTGGGTTTAATTTGATTAAGGCTAACCCTGCTCCACAAAGAGAGCTTCACAGTGAAATGACAGAGAGCGGCTTATGCTCGCCAATGTGGGTATGCCACTGCAATGTTGTGTCACTTATAATAAAGGAATTAATATCAATCTATGTACTATTATATTTTATTTTTTGGGACAAAAGCATAGTGGATTAAAAAAGATGTTGTTTAATTATAATAAAACATTTTATAGCCCTTTTTCGCTGGAAATGAAGAATGCCAGCACACTTGACTTAGCTTTAAATCCAAATGCATTAAGGAATCGTGAGAACTCCTGAATTAATCCGGTTCCATGACGATACATCCCAAATATCGTGTGAGCTCCTTAGAACATGTCACAGCCCTTTAGCTTTCACTGCTTCTTTCTTTGTCTCAGATGCTACGTCGACATCCTACATGTAAACTCCTCCCTGCTCTACTTGCAAAATATTAAAACGCTCATAGATTCTCGGCCGTCAGTGATATTGTACGTACATAAAATTGTCGGTATTAATCTCCAAATATTGCAATTTAACAGGATGCTTTAGAATTTAATCTATTCCCTCATCAGACGGCCATTAACAAACCAACAAACCATTAAGCATCTATATTAACACTGTGCATTTATTTTAATTTTAAATGATCTCATGGTCACATTTACGTCACATTAGCCAAACAGTTATTTATTCATCCAAGTGTTTCCCAATCCGGTCCTCGGGGACTCACGACTGGTCCATGTTTTTGCTCCCTCTGAGCTCCCTGCCAGACAGTCCGCATTTTCGCTCCCTCCACGCTCCTGGGAACAAAAATGCGGACTGTCAGCAAGTCCCCAAGGATCAGATTGAGAAACACAGATTTAAGTCATCAATAAATATGAAAAATCTACAGAAGACCTAAACACCATGGGGAGAACATGCAAACCACACACATGAAGCTTGGAAGGGTTTCACGCCCCCTGCCCCTGGGGAGCGTGAGACGACAGCACCTCCCACCGCGCTCCCATGCCCCCCAGAGCAAGAAACATACAAAGACAATTTTGAACTTTTAGAATATCTTTTGTAGTCCTAGCGTGAAATCTGATGTCTCGACGGTAGATATATGAACTGTCATCAAATCTCCCATACATCTAAACACGTGTGATGAAAATGGAGTGTGGTTTTCAAGTTCTACATATTTTGGCACTCATACATAATTCATAATTATCCCTCCACCCCTCTTTTATGTGTGGGAATTCAGATTGATGTATGCTTCTGCTAGGTTAAACAAGGTACATCAGGCATGAATGAAAATATTAAACTGAATGTCTGAAAAATGTGAGAGTGCCGGTGAAACAGGCCATACTGTGTATGTATATAGGCATAACATATTCAATATACATCTTACTCCTGCAATACCCCAAATGTAAATGTAATAAAAATCACTGGTCAGATTGCAGGGAAAGTGCTGGATCAGTGTTAGGCTTCCCGGCTCTTTAAGCCGCCGCTGCCGTGACTCGGTCGCCGAGGTCGTTTTGTTGCTACCAGTGCTGTAGATTAATTAGTAACCTGGCTGCAGGCCTATTGCCAGCTAATTCATCACGCTGTCACATAACAAGCTTAAACACTTGTTTTTTTTTCGCATAGATTCTCCTCCGAACATCTCGCCCAGATGTTCCCTGTTTCATGCCCTGTGCTTCCTGGGATGGACTTTCCCGGACTGGCTGTAATACTGAAATGCTTGTATAGTTACGGAAAAGCGTCGGATAAATGGGTGGATGGATTGATCAATTTTCTTCCAAGCCTGTGAGCAATGGAACAAGTGCGTCATCGACGTACTGGGCTGGTACAATGCTCCGACTTTTTATACAGAATAACAGACTTTTGCTTCTTTTAGTGCGTCGGTGATGCCTTTACAGTAGCTTGACCTTATTCTTGTACAAGAGACTGTGTGATTCGTCGTCCTGTAGGAAGCTTTTTCAACTCAGTCGCCCCATTTCACCAGATCTGCTGGGACTTAGTGCTCTGGGTGGGAAACATGCTGCCTTTAATAACGACTGCGTCAGTGCGTCAGTGTGTTTCTGGCTGCGTCATATAGTGTGTCACTAACAAGGCATCTGAATTGATCACTGGGCAAAGGATCCAGCACTTGGTGTTGCCACTGGGGCTCGAGGCCCCTGAAAAATTTCACGAAAAGAACCCCCCCCCCACCCCAGAACATAATTTTGACTGCCCCTGTGGGAAGGTAAGGGGGCAGCTGGTGTCAGCAGGTCAATCATTCTATTTTCCTGGAGGTTAGTTCCCTGATTTAGCCCCCCCCCCCCCTCCTCCCCTCCGACTGTCTGGGCCCCTGGAAGTCCTCCCCCTTCTCCCCTTCTTATGGGTGGCCCCAGCTGATTTCAGAAGACTTCCCTGAAGAGGTGACTCCCAGGACCTAGTGTTTAGGCGTCTAGAGTTTGCACCTTCATTTCAACTCAACTTTATTTATATCGCGCTTTTCCTGAGAAGCATTGTGACAAAGCTCTTTACAGTCCCAGGCTCGAGGTCCCCAGAGAGTAAGCCTGAGAAGACTGGGAAGAGAAACTGCTTCAGAGAGAAGAAGAAATCTTGGGAGGAATCAGACTCAAGGGGGAAGCCCATCCCCCTCTATCCGACACCAAGTAGCACAAATTTGCATAATTCTACCCACGTCTGAACGGGTTACCTCTGGATACTCCAGTGTCCTTCTGCAGTCCAAAACCACATTGTCCGGTGCCTCTAAATTGCCCATAGTGTGTGAGTGTGCACCCTAGGAAGGGCTGGCATCCTATCTAGCTCCACCGCCATGTGCCCTGTGCCTCCTGGAATAGACTTCTGGCTCACAGCAGTGCTGTTTTTATACAATAACTCTGCTACCCACCGCATCACCCTGTGAAACTAATTCCCCATAAAACTAAACATGCTGTGTGGACTTGATTTGCACTTAGGTTTATTGCTGACAATTCTGATGCATGTGATGCCTGTGGTCGCCATTATGAATGTAAGACTTGGTTTGATCCTGGCACATGTCCTTCTTAGTATATAATGCCAGGAATCTCCTAAAAAAATGTCCCCTCTTGAGTTGTCTGGTTCCTTGAACATAAAAATTTCACGGTCTGAATTACTGATGAAGGCTGTAGAAATTAATGCTACAGAAAAAACTCTGTTTCCAAATCAGGGTAATAATGGGATCCTAATTACTGGCTAGAATAAAGCATTTTCTGGTTCTTACAAAAATATGAATTCCTCAGATATGAAATGTTGCAACTGCACAATTAAAAGAAACTCATGTAGTTTGGCCGCGTGGAAAACATGGTAAATTATACTTTGCTGCACAATGCCATTTGAAATTCCTACCTCTGAATAAATTAAATTAGCCAATAGGGGTGAGACTGATTCCTCCTGCTAGCCAATGTGTACTTACTGTAATGTACACATCAAGTAACTGTTTTCTGTTACAGTAAATAATTGTTTTTTTTTATTACAGTTAACCATCCCTGGTTACCATGCTCATGAGTGTCAAAATCCAGTTGGTTAAGTAAAGAAAATAGCAGTAATGTACATGAAACAGAGTAATCCTGTAAAATACAGTAGGAATATTTTTGTGTGCTGTAGAACCGCATTTCATAAATTTATGTTCTTAATGCAAAGTTTTTTTGATGGAGTCGATATTTATGACGTCACATAGACCGAGCGATGCATTTGACCCTACATCCCTGAAAAGTATGACCTCTCTTTGTCTTAAATCTTTTTCATTTTACATTTGTAAATGGGTTTTATCTTCAGAAGAGGTGACATTAAAGGACAGTCAGTGTTTCGTCCTTTGCTGAAATCGAACGTTTGCCCATGGCGAATGTAACAGCCGTAATTGTGCTCTGGAACTCCGGGCCTGTGTTAATGGCGTGTCTAACAGCTTCCTCACAAGCTCATTAGTCGGTTCTAGTGCATGGACAGAATGCAGCCTTAAAAGGCCGTTAATGACCCTCATCCCGGCTCGTGCTGGCTTCCATCCCAGTGCTGCTCGATGGAGCTCACCATCCGTCACTCAGAGTGCCATGGCTTCAAGACTTGAGGATAAATTTAAGCTGTAGAATTCCGTGAAGCAATCAACACATTGCTACGCTGGCTTTAATAAAACCCAACTGCCTTCAGAAAAGAAGGGTAGGAATATCTTTGTCCTAAATCAGTTTCCTTCCCTAGTACAACTTGACAAGGGTAGAGTTTAGCTGTTTGTTCAATACAGATGTATCGAGTCATTGATAGGTAGGTCTGAACTCTCCTGTCTCTCTCTCTCTCTCTCTCTCTCTCCCTCCCCCCAATACAGTGCAAGCCCTGGTGCTTGTAACCCAATCAACTTTTGGCTGTTACACAGTAAATGGTCCAATTGCTCCTGAGTCATGTTCCATTATATGGCGCCTTTTTAGAATCAGCTTTACATGACGGACGTTTGGCGAGGCTCCACGGTCATATTCAAATGCTCTCAGTGCATGGTACCATCTTAATCTGCTTCAGCAGATTTCACACTCTTTTAGTGTGTCTTCCAATGTTAGGAAAACTCATATTCCGAAAGGGAGTTTTTGGGTGTCAGCCGGGGCAACTCTAGGATTTGACCCTCAGGGGCGCTCAGGCACCTGAAGAGATGTGGGATGCCACCCCATGACGCAATTTGCCAAAGGAGGGGGGATGACCCCCTAGACACAAGGGAGGGGTCCAAAATATGTATGAAAATACAGGACAAGTCTCCAAATTATTTTCTATCATTACTGTAAAGTACCATCTATTGAGAGTGAAAAGCAATAGATTAAAAACAAAGATGAAATTTACTAACGACTTGGAGTAAGAACAGAAGCAGTTTGTGTAAATATAAGTGTTTCCTCCCCAATCAGTTTTATCTCTATTACATATACTGTACTATTTCAACAATCATTTTTGCTGAACACATTTAGACCTATGGGGGAAAATTTTTGCTACATTCTTGAGCTTTTTGTTAATGGGTTGCCTTTGATTTGTTTGACTCCTGCTACTAATACAATGATACAATTACATTTCAAATAAGGTTTCCATTTTTTGAAAGGGGGCCGGCTTGGTGGCACAGTGGCCAGGGACTGAGTCTTCCTGGCTGCATGTGTGTGGATTTTGCATGTTCTCCCCACATCATTATGGGGTTTCCTCTGGGTTCTCTCCCCTAACAGTCCAAAAATACACCATGGTGATTTGGAGATGCCAGATTGTGAATGGTGTGTGTACCCTGCGATAGGGTGGCACCCCATCTTGGGTTATGGATAGATTTTTAGAAAGGGTTAAATTTATTTAATCTAAGTGCACACATGTAGGCATGAAATATGCGTATGTAGTCTTTTAGAAAGCATAGCAGGAATTCTGGGTAACTGAGGCTGCTTGTTCTGTTTGAGTCCTGACCTTGCTTTTACCTTGTCATTTCACTGTATCTGCATATTACCTGCCCTCTGCTATCCTCTGTACTCCTTGTCTTTATAAGGTCTCAATTATACTGCCAGCTGCTCTGCGACCTTCACTGATTTTATCGGATTTCGATAAATATGCATTTCGCTGTAATGTGAATTTTAATCGCGCGGCTAATTGATTCCGTCGTACAAACATGCAGTGATCTGGACATTCCTGCCATTCGAAATGCTACACCGCTACACGCGTTGCGTGCTGCAATCTAAAAATAGTCACCTAAATAGTAACGAAACATCCCTTGGAGCTCCAGGCTGCCCATTAACCGCAGAGTGGAATAAAATAAAGCGTTCACCCTTCTTTCTGCAACACCCAGGCTAAGGCAATGTCCTATTGGCTAACTCAGCTGTATTGTTGTTTCGCAGTTACAACAGTCCCGTCCGTAACACAACCCTCATAATAATGTGGTTGTTTATACATTTGCCCGGGGGCCATGAATGCTAACTGCTAATCCCGATCCACACAGACATAGAGCCTCCCTGAAACTGGCAGAATCTATTCCCAGGAGGTCCACTGCTACTGGGAAAAAGTATTAACCCGAAATGCCGCCGTGCTCATCTAACTGTGCAAAAATAAAGGATTTGATAAAGAAGTCTGCTATCTGACTAATTTTAAAAAAATTAGAGTGTATAACTTCCTTTGGTTGCTACCGTCTTCCTGTCAAATTAAATTGTAAATATCTTAAAAATGAGCGCAAAAAATATACCCTGCAGCTAAAAGATATTGTGGCTACTGGTCATATTGTAAAGCAAAATCATTTACCAAGAATGACCTTTAGGATCTGTTATATTATGCCTGTCCTTCACTCAGAGATGTGTATATGTGAATGACTTTTATTTTGCTTCAACACCAATGAGATGAAACCCAGACCTGATGGTAATCTTAGGATTATTTTCAAAATTTGTCACAGTTGACTTCGTTACTTATCCCCAAAGTAGCATTTCATTGTTTGTTCATGTTCATTGTTTGGCAACTCTAGTTATCTAACAGCACACCCACCATGCAAGCCTGTGTTAACCACTGTAATCTCATAGTTCTGCCAATTTGTCCTGAAACGAATTACTGTCCAAAGACCTTTCTGATTTGTGACGAAAACCTTATTTTCCAAGTATCGATCTCTGGGAAACCTGCAAAAAAAAAGATTTTCTGTCATGTACTACGGCAGGAATCAGATGGTCGATGTTGTGTTTCTCCAGTGAACTCTGCTTATCTGGCTTCATCTGTCTATGTTAATCGGGTAGTTTGCCGTCTTCTAGAACTAATAGACTGATTTCCATCTGATTTCTAATGAACGGTTGCTGCAGCTATGGATTGATGTTGGTGGGATACCACTTTTTGCAAAGGGAGAGTCGATTCTGATTGAAGCATCATTCCTCTGTTCAAATGGGAAGTATGGGTGTTTATCAATATGCATAGTTGACTGTTCTTGTGTTCTCGCATACCCGTTTGACATCATCTTCCATTGCCAGATACAGGTACAGTCCCAGTACTCAAGAACAGAAGTGTGGATGATGGTAAAAATCCCCAGAAGTCATTCTTACCCCACCCCAAAATATGAAAGGTCCTTGCTAACGAGAAAAATCCCATGCTTCTTTCGGTCTCAAGTTCGTTCTTGGGAGGCAAGTTAACGAAAACGCTTTTGCCAAGAACACAAGTACGATATTTGTGATCCTGGTATCGAGAAACACCCTGTGTGTATTATAACTCAAAATTTGATTTGTATTCCTGGCACAATAGCTCTGAGAACAAGCTTTTAGCATTTTGTCACACAGGCTATTCCTTAAGCTTCCTCTAAAATGTGTTATATGTTATGCAAATCAAGGTCTTTCATATCCCGTGACATGGAAATTACACCAGGCCTACCTGAAGCAATGGGGGTTTTAAATATTTTTGGCACTGACTCCTCTTTTTGGTTGTTTCTTTAGGTTTCCTGTGCCAGCTCATCACTTCCTGGGAAGTCAGTCCTCCTCACAGCAGGAAGCCCTAAGTCTATGTTACAGCAAATATGGACAGAAAGCACTAAAGACTTGTCCATAAGCCGCCTCCTGTCACAGACTCTCAGTGGAAACGAGAACGGTAGTTCCCTGGACCTGCAGTACAAAACACCAGAGCCTTACTCGGAGCAGGACTTTTGGGACTGGCTCCGGAACTCCACGTCCCTGACGGAGTCTCGCTTCCGCACGAAGCGGCGTCCCATCGTCAAGACAGGGAAGTTCAAGAAGATGTTTGGTTGGGGGGACTTTCAGTCCAACATAAAGACAGTGAAGCTGAACCTGTTGATCACGGGGAAGATCGTGGACCACGGTAATGGCACGTTCAGCGTCTACTTCCGGCACAACTCCACCGGTCAGGGGAACGTGTCCGTCAGCCTGGTGCCGCCCACCAAGATCGTGGAGTTCGACGTGGCCCAGCAGTCGGTCATCGATGCCAAAGATTCCAAGTCGTTCAACTGCCGCGTTGAGTACGAGAAGGTCGACAAGGCCACGAAAACGACGCCCTGCAATTACGACCCATCGAAGACGTGCTTCCAGGAGCAGACACAGAGTCACGTCTCGTGGCTCTGCTCGAAGCCTTTCAAAGTCATCTGCATCTTCATTTCCTTCTACAGCACCGACTACAAGCTCGTGCAGAAAGTTTGCCCGGACTACAACTACCATAGTGACACTCCGTATTTCCCATCCGGCTAACACCTTGATTGTGAATGTGGAACAACAAAAAGTGCAACGTCTGCTATTCTACTGTCCTGAAAGTGTCTGCGATAGAACAGAAGTGTGTAAATTAAGTGTAATTGATCATATGACAGCAAATATTTCACTATTTATTTTTACAACTAAAGGAACAAAAAGAGAAGAGTTACTTATCAACGTGGAAGGAAAAAAGAGAACTAAAATACTGGAAGCTTTCAATTACATAATTCCATAAGAAATGTAATTTGTTTAAAATTCTTTTGGTACAACAGAATTTGCACATTTTTATTTCTTTACTCCAGACAGCTTCTTCATATATATATTTCTATTAAACATTCTTATGAATTCCAGGCATACATATTTTTTACATCGCACAATGAGTTTCTGTCTACCAGTGCTTGATATTTCCCCTGCATAAGCTTATCAAGCTTTTCCACCAGATGAAATTTTAGTGCCTTTTAATTTCCTTTACAGTGAAAACATTTACAATTGTATAGTTGGAGCATCAGGGCAAGGGATAATGAGAAAAAGTAAGTTTAGGGTTGTATGTTATATTTTTGCTTTATATTAAATCAGGAAAACATTTCATTTATACAACGGTTTTTTGTTTATTACTGGTATAAAAGCTTGACACAATACATGTATGTGTGTCACATGCAGAATGTCAGCTACAATGCCATTTAGCCTGTCCCCGATTTATGGGGTCCACTCCAAAAGTTGTAAGTGGAAATGGGCGTATGTCGGAGTAGGATGAAAAAAGTTTGTTTTTTTTTTTAACTTTGATTGTACCTGCAAGCCGTTTTAAGTCACATAGGTTGTAGGTCGGGGACAGTTTTTATCAGTAAATCCACCTGAACATGTACCCACGTCCCGTATTCTCGGAACTTCCAATCCATATTCAAACTTCATAAGACACTGTGCATTCAGAGATGGGGCTGGGGGAGTGGAATCAACAGGCTGTCGTGGCGTTCCTTCTTGGGGGAAAAGTCTTTGTTGTGAGATAACAGGCATGTTTTACATAAGACAAAAATACAGAGAGAGATTGTCCTCTCAGGCCTTCTGTATCACGGTTTGTGAAGTTTTGGCTTCAAGTGTTATGGCACGTTTTTTTTTTTTTCACCAGCCCATTTCTGGGATCTTTTGCTGGCTGTAAATGTGATATATTACATACCCCAGAAGTTAATTTATATGAATGATTTGTAATGTACATAATTTGTTCTGTCCACAATGAGCTGCTTCCGTTGATGTGCCATTCTGTCTGGTTCACCCCTGCCTTCTCTTAGCCATCTCCCTCCCTTTTTATCCTCCTCTCTCCCTCTCTTTCTCACTCCCTCCCTCCCTTTTTATGCTCCTCTCTCCCTCTCTTTCTCTCTCCCTCCCACCTCTGCTTTGCTCCTGGTTAACACAAGCAACATTTTATTAATGTAGTATTCAAACAAACTTACTATGTGCAACTTCAGTAATACAACTGAAATATGTTTAAAAACTCCTTGACATATGTGTGAATGGGAGAGATGGAATGTATATATGAATAAATTATTGAAAAGATGTTTTTTTCTCCAATTGAACACAGGTGTGAGTTATTACCTACAAAGCCACAGCATAAAGCCATGCTGTCTTGTCAGTGACTCCCACCTTGCTGTCCCTGGCTATACTGACGTGATCAGTCATTTCCATTGGTCTGTCAGTGTTGTGTTGCTCCTCCCCTTCTGTTGCTTCCAGTCATAGGCCCCCTGTGGCTACACGGAATGGACCAATTAGACGGACACTATAACTTCCTTAATGTACATACTGGCCAATCAAGTCTCTTTGATTCCTTACACCCGTCAAAGTCACTGCCCAAATCTCCATATCATTAGACAGCTTTTAATAAATTGTTTTGTCAGAAAAAATATTTTATAATTAACACAAATGTGCAACAAGAAAGCCAATCACGGCGTAGAACATTTATATTTCAGAAAATGGCTTGGTATTTAATATCTATGAAACTGAATAGCTCAGCACCACAGAAATGAATCACACCTGGCAAAAGACTCTAGATACAAGGTCGGTGGTTTGGGGGGCTGGAGCCAATCCCAGGCAGCACGGGACACAAGGCAGGGGTGCACACTGGAGGGGATGCCACAGGGCACGTTCATGCACACACTGACAGGTAGCCTATCTGCTATTGCTGTATATTGCAGTATACACACACACACATATATATCTGTTTCTGCAACTGATATATGTATTTGTGATAAGACTAATTTTCTGTGTTGGACAAGGATCTGAGTCAAGATTTCAAAAGTAAATGGTAAAATGGTGAGAGTATATGACACTAGAGAAAACCTACCATATTAAAATGCTGCATTTTCTAATGAAGGGATATTATGGTGTTTTTGCACTCACTATTGCTCATTTAATGCATTTCAGCAGAAACTAGGTGCTGTCGGAATGACTGAAATGTATTCCCTGGATGGTCCCGTCGTCTCCTCTCACCTATCTAATCCCTATTCCTCCCATTCTCCACAACCTCTACAGTCTGTAGCCCCCCCTACACACTCTTCCCACCTCTCCAAAAAAATCTTTATTAAAAGCCCAACATTGTGTGACTGTAGCTGTCTGTCACTGTCCTTTCACATACCACAAGTAAGTGATTTGTCTCAAAATGAAACAGGCCTATACCACATAAACTTATCAAATGATTAAACTTCCCCACGACAAAACAATTTGCTGGGGGTAGGGGATGGATGGGGGTGCCCCATGATAAATTTCGCTGACCAGCTCACTGATTGTGGATAGCATGTTCAGAAAATCTTCTTGCAAACACTGACCCATACAATGCTCATAGTAAGTCTGAAAAATATAAAAAGTTCCATCAGATACTATTAGAGTTACTGCTTTCAGGTCAGGTGGCTACCCTTTCCTTCCTTTGCTGCCACCTAGCATTGAAGCTACGTTTTTTGGAGCGATGTATCTTAAGGTGAAAAATTTGATTTTATTTTTATTATGAATTGAGTGTAGATGTCAAATTAACTGTATTTGTTAATTAACTAAAAAAACACATATTGCAGTAGTAAAACAATTACTTTTAAAGCTGTCAGAATATAAAGTTGAACAGACCGGTAGCATCAGAAAGGATTTGAACATGTCTTCTACTACAACCGCTTACTACTGCTGATTATTAGTACATTTCAATAAAAGCAGAAATATGATTATCAAATATCATCCACTGGAAGTACTTGAAATAAAACTCTATAAAGTCTATAATGTCAGAGAATTTGGAAAGTTAGGGATTGGAACTAAACGCATCCATTTTCCGCAGTTGTGGAGAGCCTGGCACCAATCCTAGGTGGCGCAGAGCAGGAGACACCCTGGAATAGATACAATCTTTTCTGTCTATCTAACCTGTCACTGAATTTACACCAAAAACAAAAACAAATTTAACTAACTTCTGTATAACCAGCTTTTTAAAACATTTTCTGGGCAAACATTACAACAAACAATGAGAAATGTCACCTAAATTAAAAGGAATCGTGATTTCATGGTATCCTGGTATCATCATAATATACATGTAATATTTCTTGTTACATTTAGTTTAGATGTGGTCTATGACTGCTTGCTGAAAACAGAAAACCCAAATGTGCTGAAGCAGGGGAATTTATTGGTAATAACTAGCAACCAAAAGTGGAATTGGCAGGGGGTAATCATAGTCGGGATCACAGATCTGGAGAAGTCAAAAGCCACAGGGTTCAGTCCTACGAGAGCACAGCGAATGAGGGATGAGAACATGTGGCAGATCAGGGGGATAAGAGGCGGTTGGCAGGCAGGTGCAGGCAGGGCAGGAGCAGATGGGGCTGGAGTAGGCACGGTAGGTAAGGAAGGGGAGAGGCGAGAGATGGGATTTGAATGCTCAATATGGCTCATCGAGAGCAACAATACTTCGTACTGAGTGCAAGGGCGAAAAGGGTTTTTAGGGATGAAACAGGTGGAACTGCTGATTGCAGCTGAATTGGTGTGTGCCGCCCTGTGGGGCAGAACAATGACAGTGTCCCAGTACATTGAGGGGTGATGCCACACACACTTATTTCCATTCCCAAAACCTCTTTATACAGTAAAAACGTTACAGGTGAACTGACCAGAATCACTTACAATTTTAAATATTAAACTCTTTTTGTTGCGTGATCAATTGGAAGAGTTTTATAGCGTCAGAGCAAGGCACCCCCCAAGGACTGCTTCTCTGGGTGCTGAATTAGCTGCCTAATGCTATGTCACATATGGATTAAATGCAGAGGACACATTTTGTGGCTGTGGTGTGTCAACAATGACAATTAACAGTTAAGCTGCCCCAATGTTCACCGGCCACCACCTAGTGTTAGCTATAGCTAAACTTATTTAATCCATATGGTTGCTCTTTTATTGTTTTTAAGAAATGTTCACAACCCCACTAATGATAGTTTTTTCAATCAGTTCAATTACTATTTCAGAAGTTAAATTAACAGAAATTAAGCATAAATGCAATTTCTTTAAGAGCAGAGAAAGAAGCCAGACAATGGATTTATAAATTTGACAACATCTGTAGGTTTACCAGTCTGTTCAGTTGTTGTGAGCTGTAGATGTGTGCTGGAAAACACAGCTGTACACGTGGGGTCTATTATTAAGCGTGACAGCTCCATCGGATTTGATTGGCAGGAACTAATTTTTTCATCATATGGAAATTGGCGGGAAAAATACCAACTCAAAACAACATCCATCCATTTTCCTACCCATTTATCCTGTTCAGGGTCGCGGGGGGTCCGGAGCCTATCCCGGAAGCAATGGGCACAACCCAGGATGGGGGGCCAGCCCATCGCAGGGCACACTCACACACCATTCTCGCACACATACACACCTACGGGCA
>JAODKL010000135.1:16275810-16296162 GCA_026780765.1 Petrocephalus schoutedeni
GGGGGGTTGTATGTTGAGCAGATGGAATTATTTTTGTATTTCAGTTATATTTAACAAATCCTTTTTTTTTGCTTGCATATCCATATTTCTGCATCGGAAAATTAGATCAATAGCCAATGCACTTTTGTCTAATATCGCCGCTGCCACTGGTGAAACTTGCCAGTGATCAATCTACCAGCCAGATTTAATAATGAAATATCAGCCATGTCAGGGGACATGTCAGGATGATTTACTTAGCAGGCCTTTGAACACAGTGTTAGCCTCTTTACCTGAGTCCTTGAATTTTGCCCAAATTATGTGTATTTTCTTGGGTATGGCATTTTGCTAGACATACGTTGCATTAAACATTGCATAAAAATACCTTCAAACAAAAAATAACATCCTGTAGATTAATTTGTTTTGTGGTTTGCATTGTGGTCTGAGCTGTAGCTAGAAGCAGAATAGGCAGCTGCCTAGGGCCCCCAAATTACCTGTGTTTGCCCTCACACACACGCATATATATATATATATATATATATATATATACAGAAAAGCATATAATCTGGAGAATTTCATTGCAAAGCACCAGCATATGAACATGTGTTCTTTATTTAAATTGTGATGAGATTCCAGCAGAACAGAAGCAGTGTAATCTTGTAGCATATGATATTAAAAATAAAACTGAATAATAAAATGTGAACTTTACTCTGTGCTGGACTCTTTTTTTAGTGCTATAACTTCTGAGTGTTTGTCAGCCTATGTTGGATGAGTAAGTGCTCCAGTACTGCTATACTGACGTCCCTTTTACCTCTATAGTGTATCACAGCCTTATTTGTTTTCAGTACTCGGTATATGTAAAAAAACAACAAGTGTAAATAATTACTATTCAGTTTGACTTGGGCCACTTCATTGCAGGAGTACCATCATGTATCATTTGCTATCACATATTTTCTGTGACTACAGTATGGTGAGGCTGTTGGGGACTGGTATTCACATATGTCCACTTCCAAACACTTATATCGAGGTTTATCCAAAAAAGTGACTCCATGGCAACCATGAGATAAACTGAGAGTGTCACAGAGCGAGCGAGCGAGCGAGGGAGAGAGAGAGGGCTAAGAAGTACAGTTATTCAACTGAGCATCTGAGAGACCATCTGGAACACGACCTTCATCAATCAGATTAACTGCTTGCCATTATAAGTGCAGACAGCTCCCCGTTTGAGTCAGAGCACATATTTATCAGATGGCAAATTAATAACCACTCTCAGCCATCTCCTGGCAGGCTCATCTCTGAACTCATGTTTAACATTTCACCATCATATGTTTCTGTCAGGTGCTGGATACTAGAAACATCAATTAATTAGGCCCTCTCAAGCTTATTGAGTGTTCTGTCCCCAGATTGGAAAACAGGGATATGACCTTCGGTCATCAGAAGAGGGTAAAAAACTAATCTGATTATCTCTATATTAAAAAAATGGCCAGAAATTCAGCCTTGGATGAATCATTAAGAGGAATACTATTGATGGTTTATTTTGGTCGAGATGAGCATAGATTAGTAAGTAATACTGTAGTGTTTTGGGCAGCCAGGCATTGATGATAACTCTGTAATGGGATTCTGGATCATAACGTCTGCACTTCATAAATTTGCATTAATAGGTTAATAAGAAGTCTACTGTAGGATGGTGGCTGGATTGATTTAAGGTCCAGGGCTCTTGAGAAAAAAAAAGAAATTCCCTGTCAGTCATAGTTCACCAGCCAGAGAAAAGATGAGAATTACTGAGTTTATATCAGCATTAGAAGGCAGTGCCCCTGCTTGTGAAACCCTCAGAGATGATCACACAATGGAATGTGACATACACAAAGATGTTCAGACCCCTGTATGTAACATACTCAAAGATGATCAGACCACAGAAGTTATTTGCTACAATATATTACAGCATATTAATAACAGTTTCAAAGTCTCAAAATACAGAATCACATTTGTTTTTTTGTTTATTCCTGTTTGTATCTTTCTTCAATCTGTTTGTGGTAAAGCCTTTAGTTTTAGGCTCTTTACATTTATGTATAATATATGGGCCAATCTGCGTGATGCGCCATCGATCGCAGCATTTAAATGTAAATGAAAGCATCACTGTTTTAGTTTAGCCTACCCAGGTCACAGCTGCTGATACAGCTGCCTCCGTTGCGGTCTATAAGTCTTTATATAAATCTGTCATTTCTCTACCTGTGTGCTAACTTTCCATCTGTTTCCCCTCCCAGCCCTACCCCAGAACATCTGTGCTGGGAGGGGATATCACCCATGGACCTAGTCTTGGCCCAGAAGGTGGATCAGTGCTACAGACCATCGGCTGACCAGCAATCTAACTACCACTAAATGGGCTCCCCGCAGCTGCCTGGATGAGGGGAGCGCAGTTAAAACAAGAGTGGTTTTCTACCAGTAAAATCTTCCTATAGATGTTAAATATATTATGAATGATGAGCATCTGTGCTCAAACCTTCTCATTGACGAATGCATTTGTAGTACAGGTCAGAAACTGAAAATTGATTTAAAAGACATAGCTAATCTATTTAGTTATAGTAATTTGCAGATAGCATATTATCTTGAAGCACTGACTTGTCAGTCGGTTATTGTGTATAATTGCCCAAGAAAGTTGTAATTTTCAAGGCATTAGCGTGGACTTTCATTGGGAATATAATTTCCGATAGAAACTTTTAATGGCTTAGTGCCTTCATATACCTCTGAATGCCTAACAGACTATGTTCCAGAGTTTAAGATCTACAAGTGCCGGTTTACCAAACAGGCTCATGTACAAGAAAAGAGTGTAAGGAGTTTTTTGTCTTTATGCCCCAAAGGTATGTAATACACATCCTCACCACACAGGCTGTCATGATTCACAGGATGAGGATGCAGGAAAACAAAACAGGTTTTATTAAAAACAAACCAAAAGCAAAAGGGTTAAAGCAGATCCAAAACAGAGAAGACAACTACAGTAACAGGGGAAGGATCTGGTAACAAGCAGGGCAGGCACCATGACTTCAGTGACTGGGCTGGGGAGTACAGGACTGGAAGGCATTTATAAGGGTTACAACAAGAGGCAGCTGGGGTGAGTTAACATGAAGGACAGAACGAGAGGTAAGACTAACTCATAACAGGTGTAGCTTGTTAAAGCCACACTGGGGAGAAAATGGGAGGGGCCAGAAGGCAAGGGGCGACCCAGGCTTTGTAACCAGTATCAAAAACAGCTTAAAATACATAGCTTATTTCAGCATTTATTTAGCACTTTTGTATGATGATTGTCACATTTTTAGAGTGTTTAAGTTAAATTATATTCCATTTATTTATTTTCACTTTATTTTAATCAACATGAGTTAATTCACGTCTTATTTCCTGTTGAATTTCTTTTATTCATTTATGTATGTCAGTATTTTTAATTTTGTTCTTTTTGAATTTGAATTAAAATTTTATTGTAAAGCACTTTGACCTGAAGTTTATGTACGGAGCCCCTAAGAGGTCAAGGTGGGAAAAAATATTTTTAAATAGTTTTGCATTCCCTCGCAATAGTTTATGAAGCTGAAGTTGGTTTCTTATTTAACAGTTTCTTATTCAAAAAATCTGTTCCACTTTATAGGCATATTCACAACAATGTATCTGGTCAAAATCAAAATGTCCATTCAAAACCTTGGTACCATCTGAAAGAGCAACGATTGCACTTATTCTGTTCAGAGTTTGGAGATATTGTACTGTAAAAATTATATTGTACTGTAAAAATTTAAAACATAATGCCCTCTGAATTAGTCATTGTTTCCCATTATGACCCATTGAAAACCAATGTGTGATCTGTCATATTTGCAACAATATATCTGGTCAGCATCAGAATGTCTGCTCAAAATTCTAATACCATCTGATAGAGCATCTTGTGCACTGACTATGTCTTCATTTTGACCAGATACATTCCTGTGAATATGGCAGACCACGCATTATGCAATCAAGACAAACCACATGCATTTTTGTGGTTAAATATATGGCAGCTTCAGAATAATTCTTGCTTATCTGATTCTTTGACATAATTTTGGTTTTGTTCAGCAGAAACATTTTGCTTCTGATATGAATAACGGCCGGTGCCATATATCTAAAAGTATTTGCTTTTTTGCATTGTTTTTTTATTTCAATTTATTACCTCTACCATTCGGATTAGTAATGCTCTCTCTCTCATTTTAACAAATATTTGAAAAATTCTGCTTAAATTGGCAGAGTGAACATATGTATAAGAGATATAATGATCATCCATTTGTTTATTAATTTCAATCATTAGTTACATTTGTTAGTATTCTTGCATACTTAGACTGGTTAAATATGTAGTGCTGATGATGTACACTTTTTGTTATTGTCCAGGGGATCAGCCCCCATCCATCCTCGCTCTTCCTGACCAGGGCTGCGGTTCGTCTTTGCGACCTTGAGCGTTCTGCCATTTGTCAGACCTCTCACTGTACCTAAAGAAGAACAGGTCCTCTGTGTCGAAAGGCAATTCTGCGCTTCATAGTTTCAATGTCTTTATAAAATAATCCTATTGCAGGATCCATTGAAAGCCAGAATTTATATATATGGTAGGAACACAGTCTAAAAACAAACAGCAAAGTCATGTTTTAATGAAGGGAATAATTCATCTTCAATAATTAAATGTCAAATACATATTCATTTGAAAATTAATATTTTAGTTCATGATTTTCAAACAATATCTGCAGGATGTAATTCCGTATATTAAAGCAGGTATTTACAGTATAATTACAGTATATTAAAGCAGGAGTACTTAAATGGATTCTTATTGTGTCCTTCCATTTGAAATATATTATTCATTCTATTTGGGTGAAACCAGTATAACCATCAGAGATAATTATTTTCACTCTGCAGGGAATTTTTTAATACCACTTATAGAAAATTTTGTTAAAATTCACAATGTTTTATTAAAAAAAATACATAAAATTTTGATAACCATCAGGTGTCAAAAGCAGTGTTAAATAATGTGTTAATGCTCATTAACTCATACTGGTCAGACATACCATTGCATATTTTTTGTGATCATATAAACAAATATTGATGATCAATATTTTGTGGGTTTTTCATTTCAAAATTCACTGACTTCAGCTAAGTCATTTTATCCAGTAAACCCAGCTCTCATGGAAACATCTCACACTTCCAAATGTTGACATTACGGCTTTTTGCTCATTTTTTAATTACAAAAACATGAAACCTTTGAATCTCCGTCACTGAAGTCTCAGTGCTGTGGACAAGGCAGGAGTCCGAAGGCTGGTTATGAATGTTCACACTGAAGAGTTACACAACGAAAAAGCCGAGAAACAAATGCAAAATGAAATGGAAGAAGCCTGAATCCACCTGAATGTCAGTGTATGGTATGTGTCTCTAACAGCAGATAAGGGAGCACTCTTTAGGCGCACATTTCATTCTCCAGCTTTGGTGTGTCATTTGAGCACTGAAAGGACATCCCTGATTGGCTCTGCCATTTCTGTCTACGTCCCAGTAGGCCACATTAATCAACCGTTCTGAGAGGGGATGGTGGACCCAGGAGAGGCAGACTTAGCCGTGGAGGGACTGCTGTGAAAGGTTTATACAGATAACACAATTATCAACAGACACATGTCAATTAGCACTGCACTATGCATTAAAACCATTGCTATTTGCTGTACTACTCTACATTGGCTGCATTTTACCAACACAGTATTACTTTAAGAGGTCAAAATTAGTTCAAAGTGTAAAGGGCCATTCAGCCCTTTATTTTCAACTGTTTCAACTGCTTATTCACGGCTGGGTCATGGGGGCAGCAGTATGAGCATGGATGCCCAGACCTCCCTCTTACCAGCCACCTCCTTCAGCTCCTCCAGGGGATACCAAGCTGTTCCTAGGCCAGCTGAAAGATATACTCTCTCCAGTGTGTCCTGGGTCTGCACCAGGATATCCTCCCAGTTGCCTGAAGTACCTTCCCAAGGAGGCATCCCAGAGGCATCCTAGATAGATTCCCAAACCACCTGAACCACCTGCTCAAAGTTGAGCTGCTCCCAAATGCCCAGGTTCTACACACTATGTCCAGACATTCTGCAAAGGAAACTCGTTTCTGCCACTTGTAAACATGATCTCATTCTTTCGGCCACCACCCAAAGTTTGTGACCATAGGTGAAGGTAAGAATGTAGATCAACCAGTAAATATAGCTTGACCTTTCCAACTCAGCAATCGCGTTACCTTGCAAGAATGGTACAATGTCCACGTCACTGCTGACGCTGCAGCAGTCCCCTGTCAATCTCCCTTCTGTTCTCACTCGTCAACAAGACCCCAAGATGCTTAAACTTCTCTGCTTGAGGCAGTAACTCACCCCCAACCTGGATGGGGCAATTCACCCATTTCTGGCTGAGAACCGTGATCTCAGATTTGGAGGTGCTGACCCTCTTCCCAGCCACTTCACACTCAGCCGTAAACCGTCCCAGTGCAGGTCGCAGCCCGATGAAGCCTACAGGATCACATCATCTGCAAAACACAGTCCCCTCCGCTCTTGGTTACACCTAGAAATAAAGGTATATAATTCTGACCAGAGAAGAGTTTGGCTAACTGTCGGCAATGCAAACTAAGCTCTCACTCCGGTTATACAGGAATCTAATGCTCCATTATAACGGACCCTGCACCTAATATTCCTGATGCACTTTCCACAGAACCCCCCCTGAGGGACACGGCCGTATTCCTTTTTCAGGTCCACAAAACACATGTAGACTGGTTGGGCAAACTCCTGTGAATCCTCTGCCTTCAACTTCCACCCAACCCACAATGCAACTGACTCCCACGGCTCCCCCTGCAGCTGGTGGGCCCACAGGAGGGAAGACTTTGCCTGGCTAGGCAGAAACCAGATCACAAGGCACTTCCCTGTGAGCCCCCCCCCCTACACACACCGCCAGGCCTGGCTCAGCTAGGATCAATTTGCCTTAAGAGACCCTACCATGGGCAATTGCCTTTGTCACAAACTGGCTCAGGGTTCATAAAAAATAAAGTGGGATACTGAGAGCGTTTGAAACCCTCCCAAAAAGGAGTTTTATTTATAACACACAAATGACTTAAGGCAAATTGCCTCAGGGTATTTTACTATAAGGTGGATAACATAGTTAAAAATAGAGACAAATGCATTAAAAGCAGGTGTGTCCAGATTTTTCACTGTTACTGTAAATATATTGCTTTTTTCACCTACTGACGATCTCAATACATCCCAGGTACATAATCTGGGGAATATTTTGGAAGTTGTTAATTGCATTTCACTTAATCAAAGCAGTTGAAGAATGAAGAAATTAAGACAGCTTAGCTATTAGAAGACATAGACTGGGAGCCCAGGACACTTGTGGCTTTCCTAGCCTGCAGTAAGCGGATCAGCGGCCCACTGGGGCAAATATATATTTATTGAAGTCAAAGAGATTGAAATGCATTATGAAGTCATTGAATTCTGGCTGGAGGCTGGAGTTACTTCATTCCTCTCCACAATCAGCAGATATTGAAAAGCCGACACTGTAATGCAATTCTAAGAATAAACCAGATAACACTGTTAACTTGTTGTGTAAATATATGACTGCATGTTTTCGACACCGTGCAGTAAGTGCTTTTTAATGACAAGCTCCTTTTAATCTTCAGTCTTTCAACAGCATTTCGAAAAATTATGACATCTTGGGGTAAGGTCTAGTTCTTTGTGAAGTAATAGAATAAAGATTTGAACTATTGTTAGGACACTGTGCTTGTTATTGGAAGTTCAAACCCCATAGTTGGCGGAGGGGTTTAATCATTGTGCCCTTGAGTAAGGCCATAACCCCCAATTGCTCCTGGGACTGACCAACATTGCAATCTGAAATGTATGTCAGTAAAAGCATCTGTTAAATAAATTAAAATTAAAAACTGCTAAATATAGTAGAGCAGCTTGTTTTCTTTTTCATGAAATTAGTTCAAAGTGTACTTTGTATTAATTCTTGCATGACATAAATCCAAAACTGGCTGATGATAATTGTTTGGGTGTCTTAGTTCGGCTGTGTTGGTTACAGCTCATTATGTACAGTATACTTTATTTACATATTGGTTGAATGTGGGGACACCCTCCAGCAGCCACTGTGTGTAAGACTGCTTAGTTGTGCACATTGTATGTCTCCAGTTTGCCCATCTGCTGTTGCATATTGTCTCCTAGCACTTATCATTCTTGCTGTACTTCCTGTCTGCAATTTATGCTACAGACTACTTCATGCATATTTGATACCATAATTAACACTTTATTTATAATTTATTGAATTTGTATATATTGTACTTGCACCTGATTAGATGCAAATTGCATTTCATTGGTTCTGTACCTGTACTCAGCACAGTGACAATGAGGTTAAATTCAAACTAATCTGATGTTTAAATATATTTGGACATCTCGTTATTGGATAAAAATTACGCCAAACATTACTACAATTCTGCTGGGTGACATGCTTAGTATCGAGAAACAAAATCCAAAAGTAAATCCTACATTGATTTGTGTCTTTGGCAGCTACGACTTCACTGAACTCACAGATTATTATTTTTTTTTCCATCATATTGACATATAAATAAATGCTTTTGGCAGACGGGTAAGTTTAAGAACATAGAGAAGATGCATAAAAATATTTATTTTTTGTATTATTATATATGCTGAAAGCTGTCAGGAAGCAGAACAATGGTAAGTGATTGAGTTTGGGTGTTCCTTTGTATTTCCATGGTGATTGATGACTAGCCCTGTGCCTACAAATGCCTCAGGTAATGAAACTCATCTGCGACTTATTGGAGTAATCATCTTCTCAGAATCTCAATGGGGATTAGCAGAGCAGCCCTGGGTGGGTTGGGCGTATCTCAAGCAGTGTGGAAGGCTCCCTTTTAGGCCTTATCCACACGTACACAGGTATTTTTAAAAATGGTGTTTTTTCCACTCCAATATTAAAAAAAATCTCCATCCACCCTCTGTCAAGTACATGCCAAACCAATAGGTGGTGATATAACTCTAACCATGAAGCCATGTTGGCCAATCAAAAGTCTTATTACCACTTTTGCTAGGCTAAAAACAGCTAATGTAAACAACAAACGACGAGCACTCTGATGTCAAACAAAGTCGACAAACGCTTGTTTACTCTTCAACGTTGAAAACGGAGTTTCCGGAAAATCTTCACCCAAGTTTTACAGAAGCTCTGTTTTCAGTAACCTAAAATGCCATTTGTGTGTGGACAAACTGCCAAAAGGCACAGAATAAGCTATGTTTTTGAAAAAGGTGTTAGAGGCTGTTTGTTTTTTAAGTAGCTAATCAGTTTTAGATCAAATTAATTTGTTGAAGTCGCACACAAGTTTTTCACTCACCTGCAATACCCAGTATTATCTGATGTGACAAAGTGACTGATTTAGTGTGATACAATACAAGCCCATGTTGTCTACATCCATTTCTGTAACCACTTATCCTTGCCGGTCGCGGGGGGGGGGGGTCTGGTGCCTATCCCGGTACCTACGGGCACAAAACAACCTAGAATGGGGGAGGGGCAGCCCATTACAGGGCACATTCAGACACCAGTCACTCACACATGCACACCTAAGGGTAATTTGGTAACGCCCATTAGCCTCAGCGTGTTTTTGGACTGTGGGGGGAAACCCAGAGGAGACCCCACAGGGAGAACATGCATGGAACCTGGACAGAGACTTGAACCCCAGCCCCAGAGGTGGGAGGCAACAGTGCAAACCACTGCACTACTATGCCATGCCCATGAAGCACTTTATACTCTTTCCATATAATAGTGCCTGTAACCCAAATACCAAATAGAGCAGTGTGATTAGACTAATGGTAATGACATGTATATATCATTGCTGTCCGATGTAAACCACGTCAGCCTTTTGACGAGGTTTGACGGGGGTTAGGGGAGGTGTCACTCATGATGAGAGGCATGACGGCACGACGATGCTGATTACTCTGTAACTTTTTGTCTCTCCCAGACAAAGATCCTTGACATCTTTGCACATGAAATGTCTGGGGCTACCTGTCATGTGTTCCCAGGGGACCGAGGTTGTTGGGGTGGAAGGGCAAAGTACGGCTGCAGTAACGACAGAGCCTGATAACGATGGATATAAATGGGAGTGAGGTCTGGAGGACTGGAATGTGCATCCCTCCACCTTCCAGCTGCTGTGCATGGCTGTGTGTGTGTGTGTGTGTGTGGGGGGGGGGGGGCTCTTTGTTGCTATCAATCAGCATTTAGCCGAAATGTTCAAAGACTCGTCTGAGCTCTACGAAGGAGCCTGTTTTCATGCCTTAAGGCAGTACTGCTAAAATCTGTCACACCAAAATAAAAGAGTGCCTAATTACTTATCACTGTAATACCAAGAGGAATACCAAACGAAATTATGGACAAATCTTCAATGTTTAAAAGTGTACGTACATTGTTTGTTTTAAAAATTTAACTGGGAAGTAAGGACAGTTTCAAAAATAAATAGCATTTCAGTTTTTAATTAATAAGACATTTAACTTTCTAAAAAATGAATTTAGACCGATATGTTGTCAAGACTTCCAAGTACCAAAACACACCTTGTTTCTTGGTGAGTGTTTTTGTGTTTTTTAACCCCAAATATTTTATTATTAGATATTAGACACATCATTTCCTCATTGTGTGTTAGTAACAAATTTAGGAAGAAACTCAAAAGTCAGTCTGCTTCATAATTCAAGCACCATGAGGCTAAATGGATTCTCTCATCATTATTCAGGGGGGGATAAAGCTTAACCTTTCCTCATATCCGAACACAATATGATTTATTTGATCTTTATTTTCGAATGCCTTATTCACACCTCCCTAAAATCTCTATTGCAAATATTGCACTACTTTTATTTACTTAGCTTTTAAAAGATACATAATTAATAGATAAACTATAGTGAATGCTTAGATCTTTCTAATTCGGTTATCAGGATTTTAGTTTATACCAAATACAGTACAGTTGGAATTGGTTTGCTGGGGGGAAGACTCAATGCAGCAAAGGCTTTCTCATCCTGCCATTGGGTGAGCACCCCCAACAGGCCATTCGCATAACTGCATGTACCTGTAATGGAGAATGTAATCTAGGATGATTAGAGATCTGCAGGGTGTCAATAAGGTTTGGTTGGAGTGTGTCAGTGGCAGAAATATTCACACCTTCTGCCCGACGCAAGTAGTATATCTGATCATTTGAGATGTTTCATGAATGGGTGTGTTGTTTGGTAACACGGCTGCCGGTGGCACTGAGCACACTGGGAAACAAGCTCTCTCCATTGATCCTTTGGTAATATTCCGTTTTAAATTGAGTTTTCAAAGGTTTCTTAGACTTCAGAAAAAAAAAGTGAACGTAGCAGTTGATGCAGAAATGATGGAACGAATACTTCTGTAAACCACAATATTAACCTAAATATCCCGGGTATACATACGGCTCTGGTATAACTGGCTGCTGGGTGAGCTGTAATACTGGCCCAGTGGTATAAAACCAGAGCTCATTAGTTATAAACCGCATTAACAGAACTTCTACTTTTACTAGGGTGAAGAGGCATACAGACTCATTCTGTACGGAACTGCGGAACAGCTAAATGACCCGAAGGACTGGTAGAGTATAATGTGGCTATATATAGGCTTACCTTGCCTTGCTGGAGTATGCGGAGGACATGCAAAGCCCACTCGCATTGAATGGTGGTATCTGAACCCTGACAGTGGGGGTGTCAGGCAACACAGGTGCCCACTGAATAACTATATCACCTTTGGCTCGAGCTGATGCTGTTATTCAGCTTACAAAGTACAAGCATTCCAAGGGCTCACACTCATTGGCTGTGATTGCTGTGGCAGTCACCTAAAGGCTGCACAACGAAGATAGGGTTCCTGGCAAAAGGATTTCATCTTTTGTTCTTAGTCTTTTGTGTGCAAGAATTAGGAGCAAAAGCTTGCTATAGCTACAACTTGAATTGTAAGTTGAAAACAATTACACATTGGTCGAGTAAGTATTGTCTTAGATTTAGCATGCCACTGAAGTTCATGTAAAAAAGCATTTATAGTGATGAAGGTGGTGAATCTGCAGGAAACGCGTGACATTTAAAAACTGACAGGATTACAGCACCAAATGGACACAAAAATACAGGTTTCAAGTGAGCTCTTTTCAAACTGAAAGTAGAAGCTATGCAACACGCTACAGTCACTGACCTCGAAGAGGTCAGCGCTGAAAAGTGCGGTTCTTCAGAAGAGCATTGCCTTCTAGGTAGTTTTCCTTGCCAGCGATGTAGCAGCTGAATTTGGAGTGAAATCTCTTCTCACAACAACAGCCCAAGCTTAAACTGGAAGGGTCGGAAGGGATGGAGCTTTGACCAATTAAATTCCACCTAAAACTTTGTCAGGCAGCAAAAGATTAATCCAGCTAGATGAAGGAAGATGTCTGCAGAGTGCTTTATAAACTTCATGAAATGCCTAAAGACACATCTCTTCTGGAAACACCTCGCCTAACCTCACCCATTAACACTGGCACCTATCGGGTCACCGTGTACTGTTGGCTAGTTCCATTATGATGCAGTTAGCCTTGCACTACTATATTATCTTCTTATTGCACATTGCCTCTTAGTAGATTATTTATCAGTTAACTTTTTTGTATTGTGTTTCTGATATGATGTTTCAAGCGATGTTCACAAAGCTTTCTCCTGCAGTTATCTTGCATGTGTTACTGGACACTCATTGGAAGCTCATCGTGGCAGCACCTGTACCAAAGCTGGTTGCATGACAGCTCTAAGCTTGTTACAAATTATCGGCCTCACTTTGGGAAAAATTATCTGCCAAATAAGGAAATGTAAAAGTTTCAATCAGGCGATACGAAGCCTGAGCTCTGTAGAGCAGAGTGTGACGGTAGCACTGAGAGGCTCTGGGGGGAGTGAAAAAAGACCAGAGCAAAGTCCCAATATCAGCCTTTGGAAAACTGTGGCATCCACAGTTGCTGTAGCAAATCCACCAATGAAATTGTAGACGACTAACCCCAAAAGACTTGCACTGTTATTGTGACCTAAAACTGTTAAGGGCATTCTACCAAATTAATGTGCGGGATCTGAATACTTCTGCAGTGTATTTCAGTTTTTGATATCGCTAGAAAGGAAAAGCCTCAGATAAATTCACTTTTTCATATATTATTCCAATAAAAACGCTAGTTAGGAGAAGACTGTGAAACTGTGGTTGGGACAGCGAATAGTACGATGCGTCATAAAGCCAGACACAGAATTATATATTTTTTTGTAGAGAAAACAAGGTCAGGTGGCGTCAGGATGGACAGCAGAGAATTCAAAAAGTTAAGAGAAAACTCAAGAAGAAAACCTTCTTTTTGTCCACAGGGACCTGAAAGAATACCAGGCAGATGGGTCGGAGGACACAAAGGCTTCTGTCTGCATGGGTATGTGGGTCATTACTTAAAGAATTCCTAATTAGCATTCTAGTCAAGCCATAATTAATGTGCAATAACTTATGAAATGCATTAATTACTTTTTCCATGTTTGCATATTAATTGATTGATTTTGAGTTCGTGGAAGGCTAAATGCTGATTGATAATTTTCTACTTTAAGCTATAATTGTCAAAGCGAAGCTTATTATCGACTATGTGTTTCCACATTATTCATGCCGTAAGTTTGCTTATTTGTGCAGGTTGCTGGCGTTGCCAGAGTCGTCGCACTTAGGACGGTCTGTCGCCGAAATGATTAAGCTTGTAGCAAAAATAAGGTCTATAAAGCCACTGAGCGTGACAAGAATCGACCCAAAAAGAACATCTCTACATCAGCCTGCTAATTGGTCAGAGAACCGCGCGATCACAGGGCTCTTACTCAATGTCTGGGCAGAGGAGAACACGTATCCTGATTTTGCACTTCCTAGTGCATCTGGAAGTCTAGCCAAGACAGTTCCATAAAAGCTGAGTAGATCTGGGTCCCTGAAAAAAGATGAACAGCTGCAATTTGGAGAGTCTGTATTTTATAATGGTGCCATTGAAATTACCCCTCATTTCTTAATAGTTTTTAATTTTTATCGCACAATGAGCCATACAGTTTATGCATATATTTACATATGAATATAATTATGCACATACAGTACTGTGCAAAAGTCTTAGGCAGTCAAAGGAAATGTTTAAAGCTATTTTTCTGGATAGTAACTGTATATTCGTTCAGAACAAAACCAGAAATTAGTTTTATACCAGCATGAATTCAAAAATCATTTCATTTGATTGCCTAAGACTTTTGCACAGTACTGTACCTATAATGTTAGGGGCATCAGCACACCTCTGGGATCAGGGATTGAGTCTCCAACCTTCTACGTGTCTGGAGTTTGCATGTTCTCACTGTGGGGTTTAATCCGACGTCCTGGAATGGTGTCCTGGCTTATTCCTTCCATTCCCATGTCTTCCGGAATAGGCTCCAGATGCCTGTGACACTGCAGAGGGCAAGCAGGTATGGAAAATGGATGGATGGATAAATGTTAATAAACAGATAGATAACTGTGTATGTGTGTACATATACAGCAGAGGTCATATAGAGGTCAATCTCTTTGTCATCCAGCTAAAATAGTCTTTATTTCTTTATTATGACCATAATACATTTGTATCTATGAATTTTTCCAGTTTAAGTTTATACCTACGTTGAGGGTAATTGATTTGTCAGGAAGCATAGCCAGAACCAAAGTGGAATGTACCACTGGGGACTGGAGCTTCTGCCAAGAATCAAAGTCAGAGCCATCTGTTATATTGTGGGAAAGAGTTGTCACAATAAAGGCCCTGATGAAACCAGTGCGATATGGCACTAAGTGAAACCTCCTTTATCTATGTACTGTTTGCAGAAAGGCAATCAAAGTCGTACAGTGCGTCATAGTCACAGTGTTTTATATATCTGCAGACAATTCCCTTTCCTATCCTTGAATGACTTATACTTTCATATATTTTTAGATTGGAAGATTTTTAAGCAATAGCAAAATGCCATTTCGTATTTGATATTCTACGCTTATAATTTACATGGGTAGTAAAATATGTTTTGGAATAGCGTTTGGGGGTTTCAGTACAGTGACAGCCACTACAGAACAACAGTAAAATAAAATCAAATCATAAAACATAATGCTCAATAAAATTATCAGTATATCCTATTTACGTACTGTGTTTTGGTAATTTAAAAAGACATTGCATGCTACATAAACCCAAGTTACTGTCAAATCGTTTATTGAAATATATCAGATTTACTTCCCATATATTACTTCCCAAAGACCATATGTTTCTAATCTGCTCATGTTGCAAAGTGATCCATGAGATAATTAAGTTATATAAGTTATCTTGCTCCACTGTAACTTTATCGAATCACTGAATAAGGATTGTCTAAAATCTGAATGTCTAACTGGGTTTTGTCTGCTATGTTTACAGGGTTTTGTCTGCTTTGTTTACAGGGTTTTGTCTGCTATGTTTACGGCACACAGCACAATGCTGTGTGCCGTGAGTCTGAAAGGGGAACTAGAGGGGAACCAGTGTGCTGAATCAGTGGGAGAATTAGTACAAAACAGTGTGGAGAACTGGGTCATAACCAGTGAGTGGAGGAAGATTATATATATATATATATATATATTAGGGGTGCAACGGTTTTCGGTATTTTTTCGAACCGTTCGGTACGTCCTGTTCGGTTCGATACATCTAGATGAACCGCAATACATCGGTACGTCCGACATTAAACTTTAATTTTCAAAATGTGGTAATTGTGCAGGCATTCTGTACATTTGGAAATATTTAGGACTGCTTAGGACCAGGGGGATGTGTTTTCTCTGTAGCTCTGCTCAGAGTGTCTCCACAACCAATCATAATTTCTCTGAATTTCCCAGGAGCCTATCAGCGCTTTGAATGCAAATGCTGGAGAAGTTAGGGGAAAGTAAACAAAACTTTTCCGGCTTGCGTGCCCATGGTGAGTGAACGCGAGACGGAGAAAACACAATTTGAAAAGGCATTGTCATCTTATAAATCCGCTGTATGGGAACATTTTGGCTTCAGTGTTGAGTATGGAGGTTTTTCCACTGGTACCTCAACAAGGTATCAAAAGTTCGGTAGTTCGCGAGGCGGGGCATTTTGTACTGAATTTGAAAAATGGCTGCAGTATACAGCTGGACGATAGTGGATATTAAATCTAACATCGCATGTTATGCACATGCAGTTCTTACATCGCTAGTGAGTTACATCAGGCTTCTTACTTTCGGTTTTATACGGACATTACCGACAGCGCAGGGGGTTAATGTTTTGCTAATGTTTTTTGGATTCTTATGCCACGCCAATCCTTCCAGTTTAGCACAAAGTATAACGCGGGTTTAAAAGATTTTAGAAATGGTTAATTATTTATTGGTACAAGGTAGAAAGAAGTGGTTTTAGCACTTAGTCCGCATCAGTAGGTTTATTTAAACTGATAGCGGTTTATTTATTGGTTTTAATAAGGGTGTCAGTAAAGTCAGAGCCTTTAGCTGAAAATGCTCCTTTTTTCTTAAAGATATGTTTCAAAATAACAAGAAAGGCTGTTACACACTTCCTCTGCCTGAGTGGGCTTGTCTATGAGGTAGATGCTTAGCTCAGAGCCTCAGCAGAAAGGGTTATCATGGTGGAATCTTAGCTTTATATTTATATCCAAATCATTCAGAATGCTCCAGCGTTTGCGAAGAAACATTGCTTGACTACACTTTCGCTTGTGAACAAAACGGCTCCTCAAGACCCATCTTGCCTCCTTCGGTCAGCAAACCAGCGCTGCGTGAAGCTCCCTCCACCACGGCAGGAGAGTTCTTCCAGCAGTTCTTCTCTTGCACGGTTCCCTGATGGCAGAATGAGCTTCTGAACCACATCGGGTCATCAGACTTCCTTTCAAACTCAGCCTAACTGCACTTACGCCTGGTTGAGATTAAGACTGACGCCATTAATGTTTGCAATATACTATTGCCGTCTGCTAAGTATGGAAAAGTCAATATAATGTAGAAATTATATAAAAGTATAATGTTTCAGAAATGTTAACCCCAGGGGCGGCTCTAGAACAATATTCATAAAGTGGCAAGAGGAGGGCAGGAGATTTTGAGGGGTGGCACCTTATGGCAGAAGTATATGTGCGGATATAATATGTGGGGTGGCTAGGCTTTTTTTAGGTGCCATCCTGGTAGATCCACCCATGGTTAATAAATTGGGACTGAATGGCCTTTTGCCAACTGAAAGAATGCGTTTAATAACCATAACTGAACCTGAATACACCAGAGTAGGATAGTTTAAAAGATGTGGTGCATCTGATTTAAACTGATGGATTTTAAATGGTTGCTAATTGGGCTGTCGTAGTGTTATTAAGAGCTTCATTGACTTATTGTCTTCTTATCTGCATTCATTTTATTAGCCATTTCAAGTAAAATACTGTTGTCCTTTTGAAGTATTAAACTATCCATCCATCCATCCATCCTGCTTATCCTGGTCAGGGTCACAGGGGGTCATACAACAGTGAACAGTGAACAGTTAGATTACACAAGGTAGAAGTGACTAGAATATTGTAGTGATCCTTGCAATGCTGCTATCAAAATGCACTTGCACTGTAATGTAATTGTAATGTATATTGCTGACCATATATTCCTGTCACAAGTTAATCTAAAATGATCTGGGCTTTATTTAAATCTCAATAATGGATTAATGCACTTGAATTAAACACAACACACAAAACTGAATTTTTAATGAGTAGATTTAAAATCTTTTTCCTGTTGTATGTGTGGATTTGGAGGTGTTTTTTAGACAGGTATTTACAGGACTGATATTGTGATATACTGTATGTGTCCTTTGTGTCATGCTGCTACTGGTTTAAGGTCACGACTTTGTCTCGGCCTTTCCAGCAAGAAATTTCCACTTCAGCCACTGTGTTGTAGATGTGCTTATATGTTTATTGGTTTCGTGCTGCATGGCCTACTTTCCGTTAAGCTTTAGCTCATAGACAGGTTCCCTAACAATTTCCAGCCACAAGCCTCTGCACTCCCAACAGTGCATTTTGGGATGAAATTCTTCTATCAAAATGTAGCGCTACCCATCTATGCCAAAAAAAAAATCCACTTTCCTCTCATCTGTCCACAGATAAGTCCTTCAGTGCCCTTTAATATCATCCGGTTGGTCTTCGGCAAACTGGAGAGTGACAGCGGAGGTATTTTTGGAGAGGCGGTGGTTTCCTCCTAGGTACACTCCCACACATGATTTTTCATGTGGTGGATTTATGAATATTAGCATTAGTCAATGCAAGACAGGCCTGCACATCCATAGCAGTATTCTGCAAGTTCTTTGTGACTCCTCGAACAACCACTCCTAGAAATTCAGCAAAGATGCAGATATCCTTTTCCTTGGGCATTCTCTCTTCATAAATTCTTTGTAGCTCCATGACAGCCAACTCATTTTTGTTTTTTTCCACATAAACGAAGAGCAGACTTAGAATCTTAGTGTTAACCAGAGGTCTTAATGACACGTGACTGTCATTCATTCATTCATTGGAACACCTTAACCAAATCATCCCTGAAAATTTAACAACATCTCTGTCTGTGATTAAAAGCTTGGTGAAAGTCTCATCCATTTACATTGACCTGTCAGTTCTGTTACTACCAAAGTCCAGCAGAACTCTTCGGTTGAGTCGAGCCATTCCACCTCTTGTGAAACTTTTCAGACTATACATATGGAATGGAATTTAAACGATCTCCTGCAATGGGTACTCTGCCTCATTTGTCCGTGGGCCTGACTTCACCGGCATTCCCTGGCTCAGATTAATTACCCACCTCTAATTCATTTAGTGGAGGACAGCTTTGGAAACGTGAGACGCCCACTGATACTTCCTGTTAAATGACAGCCATCCATCACCGCAGCCTATCAGCACAGGCTGGATGTCGCCCAAATGGCTGACTGTTCACATATGCAAATCACCCCACCATGTTTACCACCTTTCTTAATTTAATATCTACATATCTAATAACTTTGAGTCATACAGTGGTGATATATGGACAGTAGGTGTACATTGTATAGATACGGTATGTCATTAGATTAGGTTTTTAGTAGGTTGCAATCTGATTAAATTCATTAAACTAATCTTTTATGCCACTCGAATCAAGAAATTGTGCAGATTAATCAAACTGCCCACTTGGTAAATATGTTAATCGACATATATATTTTATAGGAGGACATTTGTAACTGTACTCTGTGTTAAACTTACTTTATCCACTGGTTATCATTGTTTCCAAACTTTTTCGTACAGGACACCATGTTAAGATGCCCAGGTTACCACCCTTCTTAATTTTATATACATCCAAAAACATGTTTTTAAAGGTTTGTTCAAATGTACACATTGTAATCATGTTGATTTCATGTCATGGGCTCCGCTAGCCCCGATGCCAGTCTTCCTTCAGAAAAATAAAAGTCAAGCCCAAGGCAAACGTGACTTAGCCCCTGATCTTTTTAATAGCTAGAGACACTCCATGTAATTTGAAATACACACGTGCACGCACATGCTCAGGCAAACACTTTTTACAGGCAGCGTATTTTAGGCATTCTAATAATTGAAGAAAATGACAATTGTTCCATTAAAGCACATTTTATTTTTCAACATTAAATGCAACATAAAAGCAATGGGTTTATTTACACATTTTACAAAAGGCAAAGTTGTTTAAAGGCAAATTTAGCATAAGCCAATATTTTCATTTTCAGTACATATAAATGTGCACTCTTGCAGTATTGTTGAACATAAATATACACAATTAGCAAGGTTTTGATTATCGCATTAAAGCCCTTGTTCTCCTACACAGTTCACAAATAAAGGCAGAACATTTCAGCCTACTATTCTTCATTTTATAAGCCCTCTTCATGTACTCCTTGTAGACTTAATACACTCGTAATGACCTGGCACCTGAGTACCCTCGCATTGAGTCCTCTCTTGCACAGATTTAACGCATCTCATGGGTATCATGAATTATTACTTTTTAACTGCCTATCACATGAAGTCTGCACTGTTTGACCTGCCCTGACTATTCTCCTCCTCACGAACTCGCATTGTCCGCTTAGTCCTACAAGCCATATCTGCCAAGCTGAAAACACATTGCTGACATGCGACGTTAATTTCGGAAATCTTTTTAAGCAACTAGAGCCACAATAATTTCAAGGCAAATTCCAGCACTGTTCTCCCTCCTTGGCAGTTTTGTTAGTGCATTTCCTTGTGCACTGTGCTGATTACGATACAGAGCCACCATATTGGTAATGAATGCCGCTTTGCAGTTATAAATGATAGACATCTATCAAGTGCACTGCTTGTTGGAAAG
>JAODKL010000135.1:16313868-16324592 GCA_026780765.1 Petrocephalus schoutedeni
CCCCCCATGTACATGTAGGTTTCCTCTGACTGCTGTTTTCACCTTTGATGAAGGTTTGTTGTTCAGCTGGTCCAGCTTCCTGCTTTGCTCTCACTGTGTGTCACCTGAGCTCCTCTGGTCACTAGGCTGAATTATCATCATCAAGGCTGGCTGGACTTATGTAACTCAAAAGGAATCAGGATATGAGAGCGTGCATAAAGACTGTACTTCCAAAGTAAAACCAAGCAAGCAACTTAAACAAATTCAACTTTTTATTTTCTTTATTTTATGAGCTGCGGCTATTTATAAGAATAGGTTATAAAAGCAGCTTTAAGCTCTAAAGTGAAAAGCATAAGCAAATAGTGACAAAATAGCGGCTGTATATTTGTGAACAATCGCACCGGTTACTTAGCAACTGGACGCTCTTACAGAATCCCATCTCAAAAGCATTAGGGAGATTCCTTTGGAGAACTGAAGGCATTTAATTCTACAGAGCAAGGTGGGGAGAGTGATATAAAGATATTTCTTGGCCCTAAAAATAAAATTGCCATTCCCCCAGGCTCTCCCCTGCAGTGCCAGTCTCCTTATACCTCTCCTCTCAGGCTGGAAGTCGGTGGGGGGGGGGGGGGGCGTTATGCCGAGGTTGGGGTCACGCAAGCACAGCCGAGGTGCTCCTGTCTGCCAGGTCCCGGGAACACAAGGAGCCAGGTTCAATGCGGCACAGGCAGGGAGGTAATGATCTTGTGGGATGGCATATCTGGTGCCCTGTGCTCTGCAGTGAGAAGAAGCTCATCTCCAGGGACTCCGGCAAGTCCAGGAGCTGCACTTTGTCAGATTAATGCATTTTAAAGGACAGATGCTGTGCTCGTATTTTTAGATTGTTAAATGGGGAAAGTCTGGCGCAGGGGCATTTTAGACCAGACACCCCTAAATGAAAATAAACCAGGACCCCCTAATTCATGACAGAGGGATGCTTTCATAGGCCTTTTTCTAGGGTGGTGCTCCAATTCCCTCTTTCACATTGTATTAACCAGATAATAATATCGATATTTCACCAGTTTGTGAAAAGCCTCTGTGGACCGCTGAAATACCTCACATGGATCCCCAGTGGGTCCTGATATCACGGGTACTCCGGCGATGCCCGCAAGCCTGCAAAAACAACTCAGCTTGCCGACTATGCTCAGACCAATTAGACGTCCTTGCTAACATCACTAGTGCTCAGTATCCGGCAGACATCACCACTACGTGACCGTACACAAGCGGGAGGGAAGATGTTGAAATGCTGCGTAAAAATGGTGCCTAAAAACTTTATAGTGAAATGGCAAAGAAATTATTGATCTGGGGACTTGAGCAGTGGATGGTGCATTGATGCTGTAATATGGAACAGAACATAAATTCTCCAAAGATTTTTAAATCGTACTGTATATAGCTGCAGGCTGCAACATGCCAAGCATGGCAAGGATATGATGCCTAATCGTGTCTGAGGCTAGCCCCTGGACATGGACTGGCCATTGGCTCCAACTCAAACTCAAAGTGTGTGGGATGGCACTGGGCTGAGGTGCACAAGTATGTTAATTTCCAATATCCTTACCATAGAGTACTGTGCAAAAGTCAAAGGAAATATTTAAAGCTATTTATCTGGATAGTTAGTGTATATTTGCTCAGAAAAAAAGATGAAGAAGAATTTCTTGTGTGCTCCAAAAAGTTATAACGTTAAAAGTTATAACTGATGACGTGCTGGATGGCTAGAAGAGCACTCCTTTCCCAGACCCCCCCTCAGGGGCACCTCAGCCATTCCATGTATCTGTTACATTTCACCACCAGCTCGATTAATGAATTTAATTAATTCACCAAATAACTCAATGAAGTATTGATTAGCCAGACTGGATTGTTGCTGCGAATACTGGGGTAACTTTAGGAGAGTTTTGAAATGGCTAAATTTTACATCAACATAAAGATTCTGTAAACATCATTTCTTTGGCTGCCTAAGACTTTTGCACAGTACTGTATATCCATGAGTAACTGTTCTGTGGTTAAAATGCTTTAAATTCCTGCAATGTAAATGTTGCAGAGATTCTAGGGGGCTCTTGCTAATGAGGGCAGGTTACTGCTGTCTGTGAGGCAAACCCGGATTTGAGTCATACCAGAGCTGTCTCAAGGCAAAAGTGCTACAGTATAATGAAGGCACATTGGTACAGCTTCTGAGACCATCCCTAGAGGTATCTGATTGGCTAAACTGACTGCTTAACTTCGAAACTCTGTAATTGGCTAGCAGGCCTGTTTAACTTGCTGTCAGTGAGCCCCTCTAGTGAGTGAATGGAGCCTGAAGCTGACCAAAGACCTAAAATGCTTTTAATCCCTTTTAAAGGCGGACATAAACTCCAGAGCAAGGACTGACCCAGCTGGTCACCCTGCTTGTCATTTTCTATGCTGAATAAATGACTGTATTGTCTTGAAGAACAATGAAATGGAAGGGAGTAGAACTCCAGATTTGCACGTGCTCACAGTAATGGCTGTCCTGCTCTTCCACCATTTGTGTGCAGAAGACGCCGGCCACCAGAAGCTCCACAGCTTTCTGCGACACACTGTCCTCAGCCCTTCAGCTTTCCATCTGGACTCTCCGTGGCGAGGCGACATTTTCTCCTGCTTCACTGGTACACGCCTGCTGGCATTTGTAGATTTCAGAGCTATCCATCACCTGCTCTCTGTGGCTGCCCTCAGAGGCGAAAGAGACCGGGATAGAGATTTCCTATCATTAGCCACCCTCAGCATTATCCATCAGCGACCTCTACCCCATGGCAATCATAGCATTTAAAAGGAGTAACTCTCCACTTAACTACATCCACGGTCTGACTGCTACTGTCCCATTGTTGATTTTTACAGCTCCACTTCCCAGAATGCAACATGTTTCAAAACATATATTTATTATACATTATGTAATTTCCTCTGTACTGGATTCCACAAAGATTGTGGCTCTTTGCACTACACACACACACACATCTGTACTTCTGTGCATTTCAACTTTACCCTACTTGGAGGGAAAGTGCTAATTAACCTTGTGTGAAAAAAGTTCATGAGTTTTTGGGTTTGGGTTGTCTCTGTGAGAATCCCTTTGTCTGAACGGTGAACGGATCCACACAATACTGGGATCGGATAGGGAAAATGCTGTTTTTTAATGAGTCAGGGCTGGGAGGGGACAGGTTTGATATCACACAAAAATATCATTTTAACAGACAAGAAAAACAAAAAAAGACAGGGAGCTTTAAGTCAAAACCTAGGTGGGGTTACCAAGACTGAGAGAAAACATGACACAGGATTTATCCTATTTTTTGCAATGATAGACAGTTGGAACTAATGAACACAAAACCCCAGTGACCTACCTCTGCCTCCTGTCAGCCCCCCCCCCCCCCCCCTCACCTTCTCCAATAATGAAAGATCACTACTCATCACAGGACTCACACAATGGACATTTTAGGGGCTCCGACACTGTATCAAACTATGAAGTTTTTTTTTAATTTTTAGTTTTTACAAATCTCAAATCAGCTCCTTCCACACACAGAACACACTTCCATTTAATCATCTTCTGTGTGTACTGTATACCTGTGTATTTTATTTGTATCTTCACTTTCGACCAATATTTTCTGTCCCGATGAATCTCCAATTCTGTTTGAAAACAGAGCACGATCGCCATTTGGTCTGAGTTCTTTCTGTTCGGAGAAAAACAGGAAAACATAGATATTGTCCTGTGCAGAATTATTAAGCAAATTATCATTACTATTAAAATGGGTTAAAGAAAGCCTTACAGAGAGCAGAAAAAAATAAATAACAAATAGTAAAGATCCAATCAGCGGGATACATAACAATCAAAATCGCTAACCCTCTGAAACATCCTTTAGAGGAAGGAAGAGGCATGTAGAGAGAGGAAGACACAAATTAACTGCCAATGATTTGTATCAAATTAAAGGGGAGACTTCCAGAAATCCTTTAAAATCAAGTGCAACTATTTTTTTTAAATTGCAATCTGAACGGATTCTCCAGTAATACTAGGCGCAGTGTGGTACGTGACATCACTATGGTCACAAGGGCTGAAGCGTGACACTCAATAAGGCACACAAGCTGAATCATCATGGACATGTCTCAAGACTGAGGTCGCAAAGGTTTTGCGAGCAGATGAGATGAGAGTGACTCTTGATGAGCCAGATGGATGAGCCCATGGTTGGACACCTTCTTCAAGCACCAACAAGGTGGTGGAAGAGTGATGGGCTGAAGTTATCAGTGATGAACCTGTTGGACATTCCAGATTTTCAGATGCAATAAAAAGGAACCACAAGATCTTCTGGCAATTTCTAGAAGATACCTTCTTCAAACACTGCCATGGGAAGTTGGCAGCTTTTCAAAAAGGTTATGATATTCAATAGACAATGCCCCTTCCCATGTGACAAAATATTGCATAGATTGGCCAAGAAAGGCTTGAAAGGTGATTGAATTATGACCTGGCCCACTTCACTGCCTGACTGAACCCCATACCAAGCTAGAAAGCAGTACACGTCTCAGAGCAGCGTCTGGGAGGCGGTCCTAGCTGCCTCAGATAATATAGGACATGATCAAATCAAAAACTAGATGGGTTCAATGATGGTCAAATAAATTTACTTGGAACAAAAGCAAACTTTTGAATTCATATTTGCATGTCTGCCCAACCTTTGCTAAAAAATGATCTCCAGGAATAGTATTTGTCTAATAATTCCGCACTCAGTGTATATATCCAAACTTGAGTGCATTAAGACCTACCTGCCAGTAGGGGGACATAGTGACCCCAGAGCCAATTCCTGGAAGGACAGGACTTGAGGCAGAGGGTACCAGTCAGGGGAGTAAGCAGGGCGGGGCTACAGGGGCACTGCCCCCCCGTGAAAAGCCGATTGGCCTCTGGGGTGGCGATTGGCCCCTTCCCCTGTCACTTACCATTTCAGAACATATTATTGGCTAATGGTAAGGCTGGCCCCTCTGTATGAATTACAATCCTTCTAATGCAGTGTTTACCAACCCAGTCCTCCGGGAACACTGGACAGTCCATGTTTTTGTTCCCTCCCAGCTCCCAGCCAATCAGGAACACTGAATACCTGGTACAGGTGCGCTGGGAGCTGAGAGGAAGCAAAAATGTGAACTGTCCAGTGTTCCCCCGAGGACTGGGCTGGGAAACACTGCTCTAATGCTCACCACCTTAAAAATCCTTGAATCACCCTTGATGCCATTCCATTGCAGGGCGCATGTCCACTTAAGCACGAGCAGCAGTTTAGGGATTTTGGACCAGCAAAATTGCTTGGAGAGCACGCGGGTCCCCACAAACCGAGGGGGAATCGGGAACGAACCCCCAATCCTGGAGGTGGTACCCCCCCCCCCCCATTCCAGCACAGTACCCTTTCCTGAATGGCTGCAGGCGGGAGCCTGCCACTCAGGCCTGCCCGAGGCTCTGGTGTTAGCAGCGAGCATCTCTGTTAGCCCTTTGCCGTTTGTTTCTGCCTGTCCTGCTTTGCCTGCAGATTCCTCAAAGTCTCGGCGGGCCTCCTGCTGGCTGCCAGTGGAGATGCTTTAGGACTGATTATAAATCTTTCTGACGTGCGGCGCGGGGCATTTATCTTTAATCCGCATTCATTTTCTCGCAGCACTGAAATTCGCAGTGCTGTGGAAGTTTTCATGCCTGCAATGTATCATGTGAGCCTTCCTTGGAAGAGCCCTTTAGATGAAGCCTTGCTTGTTCTCACATCGGAAGCGTACAGCTCAATTAACAGGCCTGTTATGTCTATTTTATTAAGAACCAAAATGAACCATGAACAAGTTTTAAAATATTGTTATTCTAATTATAGTTGTAGAGTGAGTATACACCTTTACAAGGATAAATAAATCTGTACCTATGTTAAAATTCATCAACCTTATATCTCTATGCAGTCAATTAATTTAAAAAAAATCACATTGTGAGTATGCACTCTTAAGGATGCCATGCATTTCCACAGCACACGACACGAAGTTAACTAACGGTGGCTCTTCTGTTTCTTTATTTTTAACAGAGCAATGTTACCCAAAGGATTATTATAAACAACATATTCAGCGGCGTCGATCCACAGATCTCCCATAACTGCAGGGTCACGGCCAGCTAGTCCCAGAAAGTGCAGGGCAAACCCACACAAACACGCGGAGAAACTGCAGACTCAACATGCTCAAGCCAGGCCCATAACCCTGCTGTGGCGTTAGGGACAGAACAAAACAAAACATAAAAGAACCCGTTACTTATCTTTTTTTATTGATTCTTACTGGCTAACATTTTAACATTTTAATAGTCCAGTTTAACCCCTGCATAGTGCGCTGACTAGCTGCTTACAATTCTTAATAAAATAATTTCACTTTGGCATTTTTAACCCTTTTCCCGTGATAATTTCCCCATGTGAAATTCGCCTACCGTTTAATGATGCTCTGGGGTCAGATTGACCCCAAACACGGGATAGGGGTTAAACCACAAGTACCTGTTTTAGAAATATATGCACATGATTTGTTTGTCTGAAATCTCAATGATATCGCATCACCCAGAAGCGTAACGAGATTCCTGAAGGGGTTCCAAAACTGATCGCGGAAAAGTGTCAGCAGTGCCTCTCATACACATGCTAATGTTGTTTTGCTCCCAAGCTGCCATTTTTCAGCCGTCTGACAGATATCACATCAGGGAAAAAAAATGCGGATGAATTGAACTGAGAAAAGTTATAGACAGGTGTACTGATTAGATACCAAAATCCAAATCGTGTCATATGTGAATGTCAACAGAAAGCCTGAGAAATAGATACTTGATTTAAATAAACTCTTTTTTTAAAACAGCATCTGCATTTGTGTAAATGTTTCCGTAAAGAGCGGATTATTGATACAGTCACTATCAAACGACAACTCTTTGGACTTAAGCCACCACTGTCACTTCGTTTAGCAAATTCAAAATGAAATTTGAATTCGTTGTGACGTGAAACTATTCAGAGGAGCCAGTGAACATGAAAATTGGTTTGGAGTAGACAAACTGGTGTGTGGATTAAGTAGCAGGCAGCCTGAAGTCATTGGGGGGGCCAGCCTGCACTGCATTTCACACTTTTCATGTGCATTAATAAAACTTATTCCAACAGTACTGTTTTAAATAAATCTATTATTTATTTCATGTTCTTAAAAATGCTTGTGCTGCATTTTTACAAGTGCAAAAAAGCAGACACCGTCACGATGCCAGTGACGTAAATTCACATTTTTTCCTTCTTTGCCGTTTTAATGACACGTCGGCTTGTCAGATTATGGCAGACTGATTCACCTGAGATCGACCTTCGCCCAAACGCCCTGTGCTGGCAGCAGGATAGTGACACAGCTGTGTTGTGACTGCCCACTTCCTCACTGTCCACCGCAGTGTGGCTGGAACCCCTGCTGCTTGTATCCCTGTATGTGGACAGAAGGGTCTTTCGCTGTTTTCCTGCAAATGCTTAATTAGTGCTTCTTGTGTATTTTCCTGCAAGTGAATCTGCAAATTAATTTTCCAAAGTACGGCGGGGCAACACATTATTTCACTGGCTGATTTACACAAGGCGACATGAAAGTCATTAATGCACCACAATGAAACGTGTCCTCTGCCTTTAACCCATATGTCACATAGCAGTGGGCAGCTATTATTTAGCAGCCGAGGAGTTGTACCTTGTTCAGGGTAATTCAGTGGTACCTTGCTGGTCAGGGATTCAAACCAGCAACCTTCCAGGCATAAGCATGCTTCCCTAACCATTGTGGGGGGGGGGGAGGGGGGGATTATCCCATGGTGACATTTTGTCAGGAGAACCAGGATTTCTAACAATGCCCCTGTTTACAAGCGCTATTTAACAGTTCTTTTAATAGAAGATATGCTCAATATGACACAGGTTCCCTGTCCATATTTCCATCCATCTGTCCAGTTTCACTTCAGGGCCACGGGGAGGATGCATAGTACGCGACGTCAGGGACACGCTAGATAGGGTTCCAGTCCATCTCAATGCCTCACAAAAACAAACAACATTGTTTTCTCCTGCAAGCAAGAAACAAAGAGAATTGCTTTAAAAGAAGTTTGGTTTTCTCCCATTCATAGGTGTCTTTTTAAAACTGCACAGTTACAACTTCAGCCAAATCACTACTGTAAATGTTGCAGCTTTAACTCCAATTTGCCTCAGTTACCACACACAAAAGTTTGCGCAGTTCCAAAGCAAAGCATCAGCGCCTTGTCAGGTGATCATGTGACCACTCCAGCAAGGCAGTCAGTGCCCACCTCACAGCTGCCACAAGCACCTGCTTCATTATCTTTGTCGCGCTGGCACCCCACTCCCTCTCTATCTCATAAACAGGCCTTGGCACCTGTGATTCCCATTCCCTTCTTTGTTCTGACTCCTTCCATCCCTCCCTCCTTCATTAGCTGCCTCCCGTATCCCTTCATTTTTCCTGTTACATCTTTAAAGCAATTAGGAAAATTTGTCAGCGTCATAAACAGGCAGGGTCCAGGCTTTCTTCTGATGGAACTCAGTGCTACAGCTATAGTGGGTTTATTTAAACCAACATCAGTTCAAATTAAACATAAAACTGTCATAAACCCGCAGAACGAAGGACACGGGGGAAGCACTGCTGCCGAAATGAAAGGGGTTTTATTTAGCTTAAACCAGAACTAGAAATAAATGTGATCACAAGGGATCCAAACTGGGAGAAATGGAGTAAGGCAGGGAATGGGAAACACAACGATACAATGTTACTGATAGAACTAGGAAACACAGGACTGGGAAGCACTTAGTATATGACTAACGAGGGAGCAAACAAGGGGCAGCTGGGAGTGATTAGCACGAGGGCATAAACAAGAGGTGAGGCAAACAAGCACCAAGCATTGCTTGTTAGGGCCCAACCAGGGAAGAGATAGCATGGTCAGGCAGAGCTGGTGCACACAACATGACAGAATCTTTACAACAGCCTTCAAAATATGCTATTAATGGTGGTTTGAGAGCTTCTCAACCATCCATTTATGCGGTGTCTGTGCGTTGATTATTTCATAACGACGCATGGATCATTAATGACAGTAAGGCTGACACCAACACGTTCCCAGTTTAAGAGAAGCAAGGGAGTTTGCAATCACAGAGTGAGTTAAAATGTCTTAAAACGTCTTAAAATGTGATTCAGTTGAGAGACTCACATAAATCGATCTAGCAGGGAAGATCTGGTGGACACCAGCAAGTATTCATTGAAAGTTAAAACTTCACCATGATAATATGTTATCAATTAATAGAAATACTTAGGTGACTGTAGCATTCTTCTCTTCATTCTTATCTTACGCTAACTGTAAATATTTGCATTGTTTATGTATTTTCCATTGTTATCTTAGATATTGTCATCCATTTTCCCTTAAATACACGTATAACTAATTTTGAAGAAGATTCAATTTATATTTCTTGCAGGTTTATGAAAGGGCAGAATACAAATGAAATATAATTAATATTTCAGTGTTTTCCATTTAAACACTCACATTAGCTTTTTAACAAAGGAAGAGGACAGAAAACAGATTCCTGATCCAGGAATCAAAATTAGACTACAGTGTGTGGCAGAAAACCAAATACATACAAAAAGACATCTATTGTCTGTGTGAAACATATTGTGTCTTTGAAATCACTCTACCATGCTTCTTTTGATGAAAGGATGAAAGGAACGGCAAGCTTTCCGCGGTGAGGCTTTCCATCGCAGTTGTCATAGCCCTGTGATTTCCAAGTGAGCACTACACACTCCTGGCCACTGAAAGGATAATATTAACCCCTGCTATTTTCCTTGGCAGGTTAAGGGAGGCCATGAAATCACTTTTAAAAGCTATATACATAGTCTCTCGAGGTGCAGTTGGAAACGGATGTCATCTGTTTCTGCCTGGTAATGAGCGTATGCCACAAAATTCTCATAACTGATCATCGGGGAGGATGGGATGGCATGTCATGCTGAAGACCGCCATGGACGTCATTGAAGTGGATGAGTCGTGCCCCAAATCACACCCCTGTTGTCCATTAAAAAACAAATCATCATTGAAAGAGAGGTAGCTGTCCATCTCCACCCATTAATGCAAACCTGGAAATATTTCAATGGCTATCTCGAAAGTCCCCAGCTCCCCACGCAAGCGTTCTGTCAATCTCCAGCTTCAGCAATGAAAGACTTCAGGAGGAATCTGTGCATTCGTCTAGTTTAAAATACAGGCCAGCCCGGCTTTCTGCTTGACAGCCCATGACATCTCCATGCACTGCACTTTGCAGAGCATAATCAGGATTTGTAATAGACCTTTCCTACAGTTATGTGACAACTTAAAATACTACGTTAGAAGTCGCTGCCTTTCACATTAACTAGTCGGCTTCAATCTTACCTTAGATGTTGAATTGCTTCATGACATCAGCATGGCTCCCTGTGAGTTTGACCAGAGTTAGCAGTAAGAAGATGGACAAAGGAATGGATGGATTAGCATGGCTAGTGACTTTTGGAAAAAGAACGGATAGGATCATATTTATTTATTTGCTTAAAGTACAGTATGTTAATTGATGGGGCGGCATGGTGGTGCGGTGGTTAGCACTGTCGCCTCACACCTCTGGGACCGGGGTTCGAATCCCGCCCAGTTCCATGTGCGTGGAGTTTGCATGTTCTCCCCATGCCATTGTGGGGTTTCCTCCGGGTACTCCGGTTTCCCCCCACAGTCCAAAGAC
>JAODKL010000135.1:16365328-16380088 GCA_026780765.1 Petrocephalus schoutedeni
CAGTCTGACCCCAGAGCATCATTAAACGGTAGGCAAATTTCACATGGGGAAATTATCACGGGAAAAGGGTTAAAATGTCAAAGACTGATTTTTAAGTTGAACTTCTTCCTTTAAAGCATCTGCTATAGCTGCTTATTTTCTGTATCTGATGTCAGAGGTACAATTCAGTTCATGCTTTCCTTTAAAAAAAAAACGACGCCTTGTTGACTTCCCTGCTCACTGTCCATTTTCCTCCAGCTCGCCGCGTCTGAGCAGGCATCTGTGCGCATGTATTAGATACCAACGAAGGACAAATTGAGTTGGCTGAGAGATGCTGAACTCCACTCACCTCATTGGCAACCTTTTTCTTCATTGGACCTCAGAGCACCGCTCAGCGGAGGATCTAATCTTGACTGTTTCGCCAAAAGCTCTTGAGATAGCAAGCGTGCCTTCTGGTTCTCGTTTCTTGTTTGGATCTCTCGATGGCTACCTCCCATAACAGCTTCCTTATGCCAGACATATCTATAAAACTAGCGGAAGTTGGAACTAGGGAGCCGAGGGCACAGTCAGCACATTTGTGTGTGTGCATCGACTCGCATCATTTTAAGGAATCCAAAAGATGAGCGGCAGAATGTGAATCCAGTTCACATGTTCCTAAGAAGCCCCAGAACTAAGCTTCTCTGCTGTGCCCCACACTGCCTGCTGTCATCTGCACATCTGCCCTCTGTAGCTCACTATATACTTCTTGACAGGTGTCATCTATCAGCGCCAACTCCATCCCTCCCTGGTTTTCTGCCTCTTGATCTCTGGATATGTGGAGCATGTCTCCTAAAAACTGCTCACATATTGCCTTCGAGAGGGTCAAAGGGGTTCTGTACTCTGTGCATATACATCAATATGCAATGTACACTCAGTAGAGTCAATTTACTTTGTATTGTGCTGATAGCTGCAAAGGCTAGTAGTGTGTTAAAGTGATATTTAAGACTATATTTAAAGTGTGGACTGAAAGTTTTATGCATTTAACAATTTCTGTCATCATTATCAGCCATACGTGGCTGCCGCGCTTAATTTACTTATCAGAGACGCTTTCCTGAGCGCAAGGGGTCAGCAATTTTTATCTCCTTCTAGCCTCCCTCACTCCCCTGGGCTCTGTCATTTGGAAATAAGAGGCTTTTCCGAGGAATTCCAAGTCAACCTTCCAAACACGGTTCGATCTCGGCAGACAACTGCTTTGCATAAATACAAAAAAATGTGACGCGTCCTCTGAATCGCGGCGTTACTTGCAAGTGATGTAGAGAGATAAAATCAGTGCACCATGGCCAACTGTAAATGCCATAATCTTTCATCATTTATCTGAAACCGGGGGACAAAAAGAACCACCATCGCTACAGCTGTATTATGGGATGAGAGCCTGGACCGAGAGGAAGAATGTTCTGGAAGAGCGGTAACCTTTCCGACGACGAGAAAATTTCCCATTACCGTTCTGACACCAGATTCTAGAGTATGATTTAATGGTGGCATTTTGTTTCGCTGACTTCCCCATTTTTCCGATTCAAAAGAAAACCGCGACTGAAGTTGGACTGTGCCGAGCATCCGAGAGGCATCTGGGCTGTTCTGGAGCCTCCCATGCTGGCCCGACGTTTCCCGTAATGTCCACTATCACCCCCTGGCCCCCCAGCCGTCGTTTCATAGTAGATCTGCTCTTTGGCTGGCGCCTAATTTAAATCTCGTAACTGTGTACTGGAAGTAATGGCAAATCAGTGTTTCCTGACAAAATAAAGAAGATGGGAGTGAGCGGGCCGGGGCCACCGACGGCTTCCAGCTGGCGGTGATGTGTCAGTCTCACCGTCTGAGCGCCAGCCGCGGCTTGGGAACGGGCCGGTTCTGCTCTCCGTACTGCCACAGGATAATGTGTGGGACCCGAGGTGTGAAGAATCCATGGAAATTGGTGCCAGCAATAAAAATAGCTGACAATGAATGCATTTTTGCCATGTTTATTCTAATGTGTGACGTGCACTGCTTTTCCCAGGTGTGGCAGCTAGTGGGAGATAGAATATACCGCCACTCCCAAATCGACACGGAATGACAGTACATAAAGGTGTCGGGTCGTGTTTGTGTCCATATAACACATGCTGGTCTGGTTTAATCAAACAATTTTTCCGGTGCAGTTCCATAGTCAAATCACCCCGTAGTCAGACTACGACATGTGTAGGCCTACTATTTTTAGTTTTTGTTGTAATCTTTTTAGTTAATTGTTTAGAAACATTGCATAAACCAGCATTAGCTGTATATAATTAAATATCATGGTCTACTTTTTCAGAATACAAGATCAGCTAAAAGAAAAACTTTCTGCTCTGCTGGATAATTGTTTGCACTATAGGTGCGAGTCACTCCAAAGGCTTAAATTCATCAAGCGAAAATTATTAAATTGACCATAATTATAACACGAATCATTTATTTCGCTTCAGAACAAAAAAAGAGAGATTATTCCTTGATGTATTCTGAACAGATAGCAGACTGTTCCCATTCTGGCATAATTTCTAATCAGTGCCTATTGTATTTCAGCCGATGCCTGTGTTGAATATTACTTGAATGAGGCGGACCTGACTAAAATGCCCTGCCAAAGGAAAGTGAGTGAAACACAAAAGCAATCAGTGGAAGTTTCCTCACACACTAATAAAACAGCATAAATCAACAGCGTTTCCCCAGAAAGAATTCATTCCCTTCGGAGTGTTATATCTCCCCTCAAAGATTACGGCAGACCCCGGATCCCTGCAATAAACCGAAAGCCGCCTTCTGACGACTGAGCACAAAGCCGCCTAATATATTAGCCGCTCGCTGAGCAGATACACGCACTTTAAGTGCCAATACAGGCACCGGCCTCCGCCAGCCTCCTCGCCAAGTTGCCGGAGCGCCGGATGTTAGCTGAAAAAGAGGGGAGAAAAGAACAGATTCAAATCAAGGTGTAAAGATTGCTGAGCAGGGCTGAATCGCCTCTTTCCTATGAAATGAAGTGAAAAGCGTTTTCAAAGTGAAAGCCCCGACCCGTAACTGTCTGTAATGCTGAGAGGCAATTAGACGCAGTTGCTGTTTTAATGTGCATTGTATATTTTATGGAGCCAGTTAGGACTGGTGAACCATTAACTTATTGATAGTCCGAATTATATATACACGTTATGCAAGGCATGATGCAAAGGACTTTTGTTTTGTCTACTTCTATTATACTTTTGCTGCTTCCATTTGGGTTCAGATTTGTTTTAATAGGTCAGGTCTTTTAATTGTAGTTTTATTTATTTTTATTTTGTCCTGATAGGCCTATTTCAGTTTAGTCTTTGTCTTATATTTCCTTGAAAATACAGATGCATTGTATTGCAGTAGTATGGTTTATGATGTATATACACGCAACTAACAAATGTGACTCATGGTGTGAATTCAAATTTCTGAATTTTACTGGACTATTTAGACTTTTTGTGAAAAACAAACTGAAAAAAGTTCTTAAGGAGGCTCCTTCTAGCCATCAGCTAGAGACATTTAGATGTTGCCAGGTCCACAGAATATAAGTAACAATGCCAAAGACTTTAAACACCTCACTGAACCAGACAAAATCCAATGCATATTCATAGAACAAAGAAGCAATTAAATATGTAAGGGTCAGTTCTTTTTATCTCTTTTTTTTAAATCTGGCTCTGTCAGCCAGTGAGATGTGGATTATTCACAATTGATATTTAGAAAACATAAAAAAGTGTTGTCGCGGCTACAGACAGTTATGAAAAACTGATGGTTAGTGACATTTTAAGGCACATTAGTGAAGAACATTCAGTGTAATGAGCTCTGTCATGAGTAACACATTTGCATATGTGTGTGTGCGTGTGTGTGTATTCTACAGATTTTTTACAGCACATGTACAGTTTTACAGTACCAGTCTTAGCTGATGTGGTGCCCTAGGCAAGCATCTCCACAGGGGCCCCCGTCAGAGGCAAAGTGAGCAGATCAGTACCCGCTCAGAAGCTGCCACCCTAGGGAGCCGCCTGTGACTTCTATAGGATTCACAGACCTTTTATTTAATGGGACGGTACGTTTATTGGTAAGTGTTTTGCACATGCAGTGTCTATTTGTAGCTGTTCTCTTGATAGCGCTTTGCTAGTTATTGGTGCTTCTCTTGGGAATGTCTAAATTAACGGAGCAATCTGGACAGTTTGAATACCCTCTGCGTGTCTCAGTTATATCTAAGGTGGCAAGTCGCACAAGAAATGTTACGTCTTGCTCATCATGTCTGCCTGACTCTCAGCTCTCCTCCCTAACATGGCCCAGATGAGCCACATTTGTATTTGTTCGCCCCGCCATCCCCAGGCTGGTCATTGATGCCTGCCTTCCTGTTGCCCGTGCCCTTCCCTCTACTAGTCCTCCCATTTTTGATCTCTTGCGCTCCTGTAAGTTTGCAGTCCCTGTTTATTCAATTCAATAAAACCCTTTTTCTTCACCAAGCTCCTGCCCTTGAGTTCTTAGTCCCACACGTCATGACAAGAAACTGATACCAAATTTTCAGTGTCTCACATTAAGCCTGGCATCTTAGCAAATGAAAAATCCGTGGCTATATGATTTCTTCATAAATTGATAGCATTATAACTACTATCAAATTCAAGTTTATCTAAAAAGGCAACCAGTCCTACTATATCATGTATCTTTATAAATACTGGATTAAAAACGTATTTAAAAAAAAACGTATTAAGCTCATGTGAAAGACCAAAATAATTCAAAGATGTTTGGTGTATTGGGTTGGCTTTATGGGTACCATGGTGTCTTACCCCCCCAATGTGATGGGCTTGAAATCTACTCCCACTCTGTTGTGTCTGCACCCTGCATGCTGTCTTTGAGGTGTATAGCTTCCTCCTCTGCACAAGCAAATGCAATTATGCAGCCATGGAGGTTACCCATAGCATGCGAATGTGTGCTGTGATGGGCTAGAATCCTTTTCAAGGTGTTCCATTGTTCTGCACCCCGTATTGTCTGGCATAGGCTTCAGGTCACCCCCTGACCTTGCATTGAAAAACTGACAATATAACAATACATGGAATTATTCTTTCACAGTTATTGATTTAGCTGAAGTAGAGTTACACTCCACACGCATTCCCCGCAATTCGAACCTACGACCCTTACGCTGTTAGCACTTGTTGAGTGTTCTATACTATCGTTCTGTTTATTTCCTAAATTTAAAAGCATTTTCCTAGTTGTCATATTCTTTTGCACTGTTTTATATTAGGCAGCTGCTCTGAATCAAAGACAAAGAAGATAAAGAATTGAAGATTACCATGAAAGTAAACAATAGAAAGTGGAAAAATGAGGCTTTGGCATCAGCTAAAAGGAGCATATAGTGGAGATTATGTCTTTGCCTTGTAAAGTGTTTCCTGACACCCTTTTTTAAAATAAGAAATTCAGCTTGACCGCATTTCCCTGAACTTGTGATGAAGACCTTTAACAGAGGAGCCCCCCCCCCCCCTTCATCTCCGTCAGTGTACCTGTCTCACCGAGGTTCCACCCACACCTAATTCCACACGCTTCTCTGCTCCTTCACCCCCCCCACCAAACCAAGCTTCATTTGCACCGTGACAAACAGAAAATTACAGTTTGAAGTTGGGTGAAGATTATTTTTAATCCCCCTTTAATCCTCTACAAAACCAGACAGCATCTACCTCAAGTTCAATTTAACAATCATCTCTGTCAGTCCACAAGCAACAGGGGATTTAGCACTTTGCCTAAAAACACACTGTTTGTTTGTTTGAATGCCTGTTTATTTGTTTATTTTTGTTTGTCAGTCATTAAGTACTGAGCCTATGACTGGTATATTCAGTCTGGACCAGCTGTCACGCCATGCCCGTCTGATCCTCCTTTGCGCCACGCCCCCTCATTATCCTTCAGTGGAAGGAATCCCTGCGTTTCCCAGCTGTTACTTGTTCGTGTCATTAATGCTGTGTATTTTAGTCCGCGTTAGTCTGTTTCCCCAGTCCGGTCATTGACGTTATTCGTCTTAGCATGCTGTTCCCTGCGTGTTCATATTAAATCCCTGTTTGCTTACCTGTTGGAGTCCTGATCCTGCTTCCTCGCTCCGCACCAAGCATGCATGACATGACACCAGCAGTGTCAGTTTTTGTTTTAAGCACTAAAGTATTTATATAGCTTTATTTAAATAATCATTGCCAAAATAAACCTTTCCTCTGTGGTACTTTTGATTGAAGTAATTAAGCTTGCTTGTCCTGGGGTCAAAACTATCATGCTATGTTAAGCAAATGAATAATGATGATGTTGAGGTTAATGGGACCTTGGTCTTGCGAGGCTGCAACAGGGTGCAGCTAGACTGGAATTCTGCATTTAAGAATCTAAAGTGACTGGAAAAACTGAAGAAAAAAAAGAATTCAGTCATAAGTGCTTTTAACAGATCTAAATATCATCTCCAGAAATCATCTCTGCATTCTCCTTTTTTTCTTGAGTCATCACTCTGGTGTACATGGGTAAAAATGCTGACCTGCAAACTGGAAGAGCTAGGCGGTAACAAGCATGAAGCCCGGGGTAATTTGTTTTAGCAGACGTTGCTGGCCCTTCAGTGACCGGAGGAATGAATATACATTAAAGCGTTACTTAGCCCCTAGTAACAGTGGTTTAGAAGCACAATGGGGTTCATGTTCCTTGTTTTAATTAAAGGTCAGCAGCTTGGCTGCAGTACCTTTGGCCAGACTCCGTGGTTTCTCCAACAACCAAGCACAAAGAAATGTTAAAAGATGAAGCTCTACAAATTGCATTTTAAATATTTCACTAGATCTCTGATTTTCTTTTTTTCAGTTAATGCATCCATCCTCCAAACTGCCTTACCCAGAATGGGGTAGCCTGGAGCCTACCACAGGCAGCAAAGGGCAAAAGACAGGGGTACACCCTGGCTGGGATGCCAGTCCATCACAGGACATATACACACACTACTGGTGAATTACAGGTGCCAAGCCTAAGCACATGTGTTTGGACTGTAGGAGAAACCCAGAGTGCGGAGAAGAAAGCCACACACACAGTGGAAAGGAGGTTTCAAACCGCCAGCCCTGGAGGCCTGGTTGAACAGTGCTGAGACACCATACCTAATTAATTAATTTTCATCATTTGTATTATGTTTTATGCAGATCGCAAAAATGTTTCTGGTTCTGCTTCAGGTATTTTTTTAATAAAAATATTCTGCACCATGAATTGTTTATTTGTTTTTTTATTGCCAATTTTATTAGTCCTTTTCTCAACTATATAAAATTTATATCCAGCAATAAACGCTTTATTAGAAGGAGGGTTATTTCCAGCCTTGTTCTTTAAGATAAACCCTGCGCACAGGGAAGCAGGCTTCCTTACATTGGCCCCTGGGCCGCTTGCATTGATTGCAGTAATAAAATGATAGAACCTTGAAGGCCGACATGTTTAAACATTATTTACAGCCCACACTAGGTGTTTTCGACTCACCCTCAAAAGTGCTTTAGGGAATCAGCTGCCATGTTAGGAGAGGAGTTTTATATATGTAGCAACAACTGTCCATAAATAAAGTTTGTTAAACCTTTGCATTAAGGGTCTTTGGGGGCATTAAGAATCAACGGCTGCAAGCAAACGTGTTCATCAAAATCACAGGGTAGTTAGCCGAAAGGTGAATCTTTGATAAAACAGTTGATTATAAAGCAACTTGTTTTGTCAAATAAAGGACAAATTAGCTCTATATACTAATCAAGATATCAAAAGTGTAACAACCTATATAAGGTAACATAATGGGGCAGAGTGCAGAAGATTAGACATTAGAGTGATGTAATGGAATTACACCGCAGCTGTAAAGGCAGGGACGACCCGACGGGGCCGGGCAGTGTTTAATGACCGTGGCTTGCTGGACTCCGTTGACAAGGAAAAAAAAAAATCAATGGACAAGTCAGTTCCATCACTTTAACTAGAAGGACTGAAGAGCTGCACAACTCAAGGGCCAATTTGCAGGAATGAACGCAGGGAGGTTGATGACCGGTGCTCCCATGGCATCGATAGTCCCATTGCAGGAGACCGGGGACTGAGTTCAGTGTTTCCTAACTTTTTATCTCAAATCCTCACATACAGCTTGTAATAATAAAAATGAACAGGTGGAACTTCCCAGGGTGGATGATTGAAATTCTAATTGTCCCCTTCTTCTAGGACTTTAATCCATCCATCATTCTTCCAAACAATTATCATGTACAGCAGTGTTTCCCAAACCGATCCCCTGGGACCCACAGACAGTCCACATTTTGCTCCCTCCCAGCTCCTGGCTGTAGTCTGACAGGAAGCTCAGTGGGAGCAGAAATGTGGACCGGCTGTGGGTTCCTGGGGATGGGATTGGGAAACACAGGGCCAATATGGGGCCTCCAACAGTCTGCAATGAGCACAAGGCAAAGGCACACACAGACACAAACACGAACATTTTGAGATGCCACTTCAAAGCCATAATCCTTTATTTTGTTTGTGCATGATGAACCGGTTCAGCCATACGTTGAATTCTTATGACAAGGCTCACATAAACATTAGTCAAATATATTCACACATAACATTTAAATGTAAAAATATGAAGGTATAAAATGTCTAAAAAGGGCTCCCAACTCCCACAAACAGTGACTGTACAGTTATAGCACATATCATATTCATCTGACTGCATGTCTGTAGAGCGTAGAAAAGTAGTAACCAGAGATGATAAGTATTAGCAAGGTCTTAAATTTCTGTTATATATCTATGTCTATGATCCTCCGCAAAAATATTCACCTGGTTTTGTTAAAAGCAATACGTACGTTTTATTTTATCGGACTACTTTCCCATTTTAGTTCCAAATATTTATTTATATTCATCGCCAAAAGTTTAACATTTTGTTTGTACCCAGGATGTCTCAGTGCTAACTGAAATTCCGTTACAAGTGCATGATTTCTAAGTCAAGTGCCAGTGGATTCTTGTATGAAAACACTTCCTAAAATTAATCGATAATTTAATGCATATTGTGCATGACTATGACCAGTTCCACATATAGTATATGGCCAATTAGTTTAAGAAACTGGCTAAGTACGCCACACTCGTCGCTCACATGTAATCGAGCACGCAGCTGAAAACTGGCAGAACAGTCGGTGGTAAGTGACTTTCAACTTGGCACCATCATAGGGTGCCATCTGTCCAAAAAGTCAGCTCCCCTAATTTCTACTCTTCTAAAGCTGCCCCGGTCAACCAGAAGTGAAGTGATTATGAAGTGGAGACATCTGGAAGCTTGTTCAGTTGTGTAGCGGTGACCACTAAAGCTCACAGAGACCCAACGGCAATACCCAACCTGAATAGAAGCTGATCCCACCAGCGATGTTCCAACATCTGATAGAAAGCAGTAGAGTACAGGCTATTATAACAGCAAAGGGTGGACCAGCTTCATATTAATACCCTTGGTTTCTAAATGAAACGCTGGACAAACTGGTTTGCACATACTTCCTCCCATATAGTGTATCGATAACAGAGCATATAGCACTTTATGGAGGTGTGTTTCTCATATATTTTCATACTAGTTGGTGTATATAGCTCTCACTTCCAAACAAGCTTCTTTTGCTTGCAGTCAGATAGACACATCCCAGAAGAAGAGGGCGAACATTAGTGAGATGGTAGAGACTCTGGCTTTATCTGCACATTCCAGTCAATCACTGTATTTATAAATAAATGCAGCATGGGGATGGAGCATCACACTGATAGGCCCAGGCTGCTCTGTTACATGCTCAACCATTGGCTACACAAACCTCCTTTCTTTCTTTGTGCAATAAGAACCTTTCATCAATTTCTACTGGTTAGAGCAATTCATCACGCATGCGTTATATTCTGAGCAGATTACTTTACACGGATGGATAATACTTCAGCATAAGTACTACTGAATGCTAAACGCATGGTATGTTTACTAAGGGTATTGCAGCGTCTTTGGTGCAAATCGCCTCCGTCTGATGCTGCAATTTTTAGGGTAATTCCAGTTTGTTCAGTCCAGGGCAAAAGGAGCATAGGCCTTGACATGTCACAAGCCCATCAAACTTGGAAAAACATACATATTAAGAACCAGAAACATTAATCAAAATCAGTAACCACCCAGTCCTGCTCAGTACAGTATATGGACTGGATTGTGACATACAAATAGTTTGCATTTCAGTACTGAGTTCAAATTAAAGTTATGTGTTTTACATATCACACGGATAGTATTATTACACGATGAATTAAAACAAAGAAAAAACTGCATATTTCTATGTCTCATTTAAGAGTGTCTGGAATATTGACTGCAATATCTACCTCGAATTAAAATCCAGTGCCTGCACCGTAGATTAATTTCACTGCGTTAATAAATAAAAATGTAAAATATGTATAGTCATGAAGCTGAACTGTGATTCTGGTGGCCAGTCGGGACCCGCGGGAGAAGGGTTAGGGGGTGAGTGCTCACGCACTTCAGTGTGCTGCGATCTGACCTCGGCTTAAAGAGCCTTTTTAAGGGAGCGAGATCTTTCTAGGAGGCCACATCAAACTGCGCTTCTTTGTTTTAGTCCATTCTTTATTTAAATTATCCTGCTACTGAGTTTTTTGCTTTGTACCAAGTCGTATTGTTTTCAAAGAAGCGAGGGTTGAACTTTTATTCTCACACAAATTCTTTTTCTCACAAACCATTCTTGGTGTTCTGGCTTCGAGTTTAGAAGTAACAAGGTTCAGTAACAAGAGATGGCGTTGCTGTTTTTCCCCATTTTAAATAACAAACATCGTTTTCCTAAAGACCTCATCTTGCAGGCAACAGAGAATATAAATATAGATTTGAAAACATAAACAAATATTCATTAATAATCAAAAGAAAATGAACGACTGAATGCCTTTTCTCATAATAGACAGTCAGTGCTGTATCTATTAACTCAGACTTTTGAGGTAAGTCAAATAAAACCTGAAATCCTGGTAAATAAAAAACAAATCATACCTATTTACTTTTAATTCCCCAAGGACTGTACCGCCAGGCTGAATTGTACAAGAGCTAGAGAAGAACTCGAGAGGAGAACTCCAAAATTAAACTCTGTTATTTAATTTTCATCGCAGTTTATTACAAATAAGAGGGTGGGATAAGAGCGGAGCGCGAATTACCGGGTGGCGCAGGGTCCTTACTGCGCAGGTCTCTATCGCCATCTAGGGCTCAGCTCCTGGCAGCCGACTCGGAGCGGACCCTGCCTCGGCCCATCAAAGCTTCATTACCATACGGCCGGTTTGACCGCCGGCAGGCAGAGAGAGCGGATATTTTCTGGGGAGTCTCGGGGGATTTTCGGGGTAAGAGGATCGTAGAAGGTGTGTCACCATAACAACGGCCTTCTACCATGAAGAGTGATGGATCCCCCTAGAGGGAATGCTCCTTTTGACAGCTGCCATGGAATATTTCACAGAATGCGTGCGTCAGTCCATCAGTCCGGCTGGAAAAGTCTAAGCACCGCAGACATTTCCAATTTTTGGAAAACAAACAGCTGGCAGAGGCGCTGCCTGTCCTGAAACCCCGCCATCTTTGAACAGAACAGCGGTGTTTGAGAGCCTGCCCCCGGCCAAATGCGATGTCTCTGTTTGCCGGCCACCGCGATGGCCGCACTTGCATGAGGATGATTCTGCGACGTCTCTGAAATGGATCCTGAATATATATTGGCTGTTCGGACGGGTGCATGAATTTTAAGCACCTAGATATTCAACGGCATGAAAAACACTCAATAAAATTATGCATTGCTGTGTAATAGCTTTTTGTTTTATGACGAAATTACATTAAAGTAATTTTAAAATATATAACTTTAAAAAGCTTCACAAACGGACATGTGCTAATAACCGCGCCGTATCTGTACATTTTAAAACCTCTTAAAGAGCTGGATCACATTTTCGCAGAATATATTGCAGGGTAAGCTATCGCTTTCAATAGGAGACTATGTTAATGGCATCCAATGGGACTGAGAAGGCTGTAGCTTGTCTTCCAATCCCTAGACAGTGATAGTATGGAAAACCCAGTAGTTCCCCAGTGGAGGACTTCCCATCTCAGGGAAAAATACATTAATAGTAAAAAACTGCTTCAAGTTTAGAAACAAAAAGAAAAACTCTACACCATATAGCTCAAAATATTTTGTTTTACATTTTATATTCTGGAAAAAAACATCTGGCAGTAAAAATAATGGATAGGCTTATGTACAATATATAAAAATACATGGCAGATGTGTGTGAAATGTGCCTTTTAAATTTGAACCACTTTTCCATTAGTCTGTTGATGTAAAACATCAAGGATCGAAATATTTTCGCCACTGGCATGGTCTGATCTCTGCCAGTAATTATATGCTCTCAAATCCTGACAATGACATATGCCTTCGTTGGGTTTATTAAATGGGATTCTGCATACACTAACACCTGGAATATTAATTCTACTGTCAGACAAGGCAGTGATTTCTGAAGACCGTAAGTGTTTGATTTTGACTGTATAATAGCGTGAAGCTCCCCAGTCACAGAGATAAAATCTGTTTGATTCATTTCCTCCGTGTCTGGAGAAACGAGTCAGGATCTTCTGCACCAAGAGATGTGTGTATGGAAAACTCCAATAACACTATAAAATGTGGACTAACCCTTTTCTACAGCAGAACTCCAACGACTTTCTGAAAGACATTCTATTTTAATAGTAGCAACTTTTATCTCTCCTTAACATAGAATTTCCCGGTTAGTCATAGTGACTAATAAAGCAAATTTTTCATCCAATGTCAGTCCGAGTTGACCTTGTTGTGTTTGTCAGCTACTTTTGGCCATATAGTGTATCAGCTCTTTTCTGTGCATAATTTCACCTGTTTCACATTAGGACATTATTGCACATACAAAGCTCTGTAGGGATACAAAGTCCTGCTGCAAGAAGATCAGTCTTATGTAGTGCTTGCATGTCATATTAAATATGTCAAAGCCTGCTACACAATTTTATCCTGCTTATATACATCAAAACCTGCTACACAGTGCTATACTGCTTATAGGTTATAGGTTGCAGTGTGCAAAGCCTCAGATATTGATTATTGCTAAACTGCTCAAAACTTTCCTATTACTTCCACGCCTTTGATGGACAAAATCCAAGTAATTCAAATATTTAAATTACAACAAAATGGCCAGCCGATTTTTATTGAATTACTAGAGTCAGTAATTCAAGCAACTGCAGCTGTCTTAATGTGTTACAGCATTTTTAAGTGCGTGCAATAGCTCAACAACCACCCATAGCTTACATCTGGCATAGGGGAGGGGCTGCAGCAGTACATCTAGACACGTTGCAAAGCATGCTGGGAAACCATCCCCACGCAGTTACACGGGTAGAATGCACACACTACACTTGCAGCACAGAAACATTCAATACTGTATGCAACTCCAGTGTGACTTTGCAGGTCTAATTATTGGGCAGCGGCGGGGGGGAGGGCATTATTTAAAGCATACTAAATATTCAGGGGTACGTGTCCAATGCCCTGGTTGAATTTCATGAACAGCACATACAAATATAAGCCCATTGGTGCCCGGGGGGACATATTGTCCTTGCAGAGGCAGGGGTACCGCTAGACATTTTAGGGGCCATGAAAGCATATCATACTGGGTCCCGAACCCAGAACAATCCAATTATGTTCCAAAATGTTTAGGGCCCTTTTCCACTCAGAAGCCTTTCCGTAATCTTAAATTTTCCCTCCTTTATCATGCCCTTGAGCACAGGTGACGTATCTTTTGATTTCCGCGGTGCCGCTCGACAACGTTCACTGACATCAAAGTTCCGTTGCCCCCAATTGCATCCTGGTAACGCCACTGATACATACCCATGGTGTCAAATTCAGTTCTGCTCCTGACACTGCATCCAGGACTCCAGGGCTCAATTCCAGTGGCTCCAGAAATGCTGTTGAACTGTCGGTTTCAAAGCCAGGCAGGAGGAACCCTTCAAGACCAGTGATCCATAGCAGGTGTTTTTCGTCTGAAATTCGGGAGGGAGCCTGGACGCCGGGTAGCGTCTGAGCCCCCGCAGTCAGGTTCCCAGCGTGAGCTGCGGTGCACTCGCCCGCCATGGATGTCATTAGACCTGTAATAACAGAACTATCTGCTGCTTAATGTCATTCCTCCTGTTGTTCATTGTCAGAATCCGTCAGAATAGTAAAGTAGCTTCAGTCCGGATGACTGCGGACCTGCGGCGATGTCTCCACTACGGGACTATAATTAAATCTCATTCATGAATAGATAATAAATGGATAATGACCTAAAGAGCACTTCTGGTGTGATCAGACAGGCTGAAATGCGTTTTATGTAAAAACTAGCTCTCCGCCGAGCATTCGCGTGAGAGCACTTTTACTTTAACAATATTATTGTGTTGTTTGGTGTTAGTTATGTTCATCTTTGTCTTCACTGCTATTTATTCACTGCCCAAAATGTTACTGTAGGAACATGTTTTCCTTTTAAGCAGAAAGCGTTCCCCGTGAGTGCTGTTCTCGGTCACTGCTTATGACCTACGCGATAAATAACAGAAACACTCACGGCATTTTTGCTGCAATTAGTCTTTAGTCATTTTCCCCATGAATCTTGCACATATTGTTTTTTTGTATAAATTAATTAATTTAATCAATGACTAAATGCATACAAATGGCTTAATTGACACCGCAGCTCTGTGTGTTGAGTTTTGTGTGTGTTGAGTTTGAATGTTCTCTCTGGGGTTCCTCCAGGAACTCCAGCTTCCAACTACAGGCCAGAGGC
>JAODKL010000135.1:16408562-16428554 GCA_026780765.1 Petrocephalus schoutedeni
TTAAAGTAGGCTAGGCTATGATGTTTGTTAGGTCAGGTGTATTTTCACTTTACAATATTATTGCCCCATCGTAACCCGGGGAGCTGCTGTATACAACAGCTGTAACTAGGATAAGTGGGAGTAAGATGGATGCATTATTAAATTTGTTTGTTTTTTTTTTAAGGTGCTTGAGGGCCACCATAGATCATAGCCAACAGGCCATCAGCTAATACCAAGGATTCGCATAAGGAAGGAGAATCAATGGTCAAACAGTGACTTCACGGGGTGAAACAAAGACCACTTTTAGGAGGTGATCAGTTGGGTACACAGGTAACTGAATAGCCAACGATCAAGCTGAGCTGCTTACCCCATTTCCTCAAACGCCTTGATCCTCTCACAGCCCTCTGGGGGCTCTCTCTTGAACATGTAGCTGTTGTTTGGCTTGGGAGAAGAGGCAAACTTCAGCAAAGGGGAACCACTCCCACTGTCTGCGAAGGGAAACATCAGAGGGAAGGAACTTATGGCTCCGCTTTGGTGACGGTCGGCCAGACGGCAGCCCGGCCGCGTCACTCAGCGTCTGGCTTACACCTCTCAGCCTATTCGGAGCTTCGCTGTGTTTTTTCAGGTGAAACATTGCTCTGGTTTTCTTTTATGTAAAACTCAAAGCTGTTAAATTGAAAAAGAGCTACAGTTGGAAAACCGTCGGTGAAAGACAACCCCATCAGGTCTGTACTCATAAAAGTGTATTTCTCCAATAGGCTCTTAATCTAATAGCCTTATCATCATCATCAGCATCATCATCATCTTGGATTCCTTTTTTGGAGCCGAGGCCAAAGTGCTTCTGTAACCATAGCTACAAATTAAAGCTCTGCAGGAGTCTCCTCAGAGGGTTGGGCTCACCACCTTTGTCCCGCTCATACAGCAGGTCCTCCGCAGAACAGGGGCTCCCGTCTTGGAAACAAGGATGGCAGGGGGACGAGGGGCAGGGCGACGGGCTGGAGGGTGTCTGGGTGTCGATGCTGCGTGTACTGCTGCTGCGCTGCTGGGGGGGGCAGGGCGCACGCCGCCCGTCTGGGACCTCTAGGACCTGGGGGCAGTCCGGGAATAGCGGGTGCATGAGGCACAAGAGGGGGCCATCAGAGGGAAAACAAACTAGGAAAAATTATTACAATAGTCTGCATTTATCTGTGGCTACATTACAGATGATCAAACCCACTGAATTTGGACTAAAGTAAAGAGAAGAGTCTTTGAGTGACACGGAGGCATGCTTAGGTAACAGTGAGAGAGTAGGCATCCCCCCGGCTCTGAAGCAGAAGTGGGACACGGATGGAGGCGCACCTTCAGCTCCTCCTTGTCCCCGCTGTCATTGATGAAGACCCTCTCCAGCTCGTGGTTTACACCTTCCACGCTGTTGGGAACCCGGAGGATGGCGGTCTTTGTTGCAAAGGAGCTGTGCAGTGGCACTGGGATTGACTTTGACGTAGGCTGGGGACACAGGAGCATTCTATTCGTCGACAGATAGCACGGCAATATAACATCCATTCTACAAGCTTCCAGTATCCGCAATAAAATGATGATGATCAAACTATTTAGAAGACAAGCCTGCAGTACATGTACTCTGTTTTTAACATTCTTTATATTTCATACAAATCTCTGCGCTTGGGAACTCCAGCAACTAACAGCAAATGGCTCCTGTCCCCCTCTACACCTGCACACTGCTGCAGAGGACAAGAAGCGTGTGCAAACTCGCCCCTTCTCTCTCTCCCTGCTGTCCCTCCCCTCTTCCTCTTCCTAAACCCAAGCAGCCCCGTTTGCAATCAACAGCAGCTGTTCCTAACTGGTTGGGCCGACTTGCTGATGTCTGTGGCCACAAAGAATGTAGTGTGTGCATATTATATATAACAAATACACACAGGCACACACTCACATGTCAGTATTCCTATCTTAGTCAGGATCCAATGCGATATCCTTACCCCCACCCAGCCCCAACCTCAACCATAAGTAACCAGACAAAATACAAGACTTTTAGTTTTTTTTTTAATTTTTGATTGTATTCAGAGATTCTTATAAAATGAAAAATGAAAAAATGACCTCACTAGTCACGTTTTCTGAGGATTTGCTACACTTATGAGGTATTTTGGTCCTCAAAACCCGTACAGTCACACAGTACACGTGTGTATGACAGATACAGATGGCAGGCTTGTGTGCGACAGCGGAGCCTCACCTGAGCTGGGCTCCCAGCACCATGGGGTCCGCCGTGCTGGGGAGAGAGCCGGTCTTTCTCCCGGCCCTGTCTCCCCACCTGCTTGCCGCGCTGAAGCTGCTGCCTCAGCTTTGCGATCTGCTGGGGAACAGGGGGTGTGCGTGGATGGGGTGCTGGCATCACAACTCAAAAACACACCTCTCCCCGCGCATTCCATCTACGGTGCCAGGATAGCCCCTGTGATTTATCTTTGCAGCCAAAAATACTACAAGCTCTAGCATTTCCGTCTTGCCAGTGACAGACTGACTGAGTAAGTGAATAAGTGAATGAGTACAGTACGCATCTTAATTTATTAGGTATACTACTAATCTTCTTACTAAATTGTGGGCATAAGTAGATGTCGGTATAGTACTGAAAAGCTGGCGTTTGGACAAATGTGTACGGTGTCATCTAAAGCCACATCATTGTGATATCGTGCAACCCCCTTACCCATCTGCCTACCTACCTATGTGAAGCAAAGGGGGAATACATAGTTATTTTTTTCGGGGTGTATCGTGCACTTGGCTTCATGTACGGGTGAAGCTCTCACAGAATCCTGGTTTCAGCCAGTGTGATAAACACATTGTCTTACACAAGCAAGGCATGCAGGTGTGAATAAGAACCCAAAACTCGCTGCGCATACTAGCTACTCGGGGCAGCACGTGGGCCATCTCCTGAGGCCATCTTGTCTAAACGTGATGCAAAGTTTACACCTGCTGTGTTATGCTGAGGAAATAAGCACAATAAAAGGCAAAAATATATCAATCTACAGACAAGATGACGCTGACAATGTGACAATTATAAGCCAAACAATGAACAACTTAGACAAAATTGGTCCAAAGTACACGACCATGCATCCCCATTCCTCTCATGTGATGCCATATTCAGTTCTACAAAGCACATGAACCCAGCCATGGATATGAATCGTGCTGATTAAACACTGGGATCACCTTACTGTTGACTTTCTATAAAAATGTGCTTCTACCAGCCCAGTAAGGCTATCACCCTGTTTTCAGTATCCTCATTGCTCTAATTAGTCTAAGGCGTACATCCAATGTCTGTAAACATTTACATTTTCCCCTCTATACCAAGGGTACTTCTTTCCTTTTTCCCAGTGTCTGATTTGTCTCTTTGCATAACCACTGCTATCCCCCTGCATGGGGTTCGGGCTGCGGGCTCTTCAGGGGCCACCAGGGGCATCCGGACACCTGTGCAAACTGCAGAGACAGCAGCCTTATCGTGGCAGCATGGCTGCTCACCCTTCTGATAACGCGGAGGCACGCGGAGACCCGGTTTGTGTGGAAGAATCAATAGTTTCAAGCCCAGACTTGCTCTTTTTGTGGAAGAGGAAATTAAGTGTTCAGGTTGCTGACAACAGTGCCTCCAGAGAAACAGACAAGCCTCGCTTTAAAGCTGATAACTCTGTAATATAAGTTGACGACCAAAGATGCCTCATTATTCCACCCATAGTTCATAAAGCAGCACGAGGAAATAAGTCTTTTTTTTTTTTCCTCTATTTATACTTATATTTTCATGAGGACCATCGACCCATGTGCTAACACATTATTCCGGTGAGGGTCACAGGGAGCCTGGGGTCCATCCTGGATAGGATGATTTTTTTTTTTGAGATACTATAACCAGATCAAATGAGACAAACGGGGGCATTGGCCAGACTGACGACCACAAAGGGTATTTCGCTGAGACTGAAGAAGGGATCATCTCTCTCTAACCCTGCATACAAGACAGAACTATAAACAAGCACTTGGTAAATGTCATGTCAATTCCTTTCGTCTTACTGCAAGTGTGGTTGCTGCTACTTGCCAGATGGGCAAACAGGAGGGGTGGCTCGTTGATGGAGGATGTGGTGGCAGGAAGCCGGCGGTGGCACAGCTACGGTGCGTGCAAGCCTGTGCATTAACCGCACTCCTGTACGAGTTATTACAGCAACACAGTTGGGCCTGCAGGACCATCATTCATACCTAACGTACCTTCTTCCTTGGTTGGTTTTGTTCTGCGTTTCCTATCTGAACAATACAAGTCATTCAAGCAGAGTCAGATGGTCAATAGAAACATACCGTGGAGACTCATGCGTCACTAGAGACACCTTGGCACATCGTGCACACCTTTAAGATATTTACCACTTTATTTGGCACTGGGGGGCAAAAACATCAAGGTGACACACGTGGGGGTTATCATTATATAAAACATTTTTAATAAAAAAAAAAGTGATTAGCTGTCATTGACTGACACACCACAGCACACTGCACAACAATGACATGTGTCCTCTGCATTTAACGTGCATTTAATATGACATAGCAGTGGGCAGCTAGTTCATCGTCCGGGAAACACTGCTTGGGGATGGTATCTTGCTCAGGGTGCCTCAGTGGGAGACTTGTGGGTCGGGATTGGAACCGGCAACCTTTCGATTACACGTTTGCTTCCCTAACCATTAGGCCACCACTGCCTAATGAAAACCCTGTGACTGTGAATCTGCGAGTTCAGCTTTAGAGCACTGTCAGCAAAGAACAACATATGAGTATGTGGGAGGACAGCCAAGGTCGCAACAATTAAGCAAAATCAAGCTGTCTTCTTTAATATGGGTTACAATGTAGGGGGGGGTTGCCTTGTCGTTATTACAGATTAGAAATGAGAAGATCTACACGTGTATGTAGACCACCATCTCAATAAACGATATTCAAATCCTCAAATGAAAAGGCAAAGGTCACATTTTGCATATAATTACACAGAGCAAATCTTCAGTGCCTTTAGCCCCCATGATGTTACCTGCATGCATTATGAATGGAATAAACAAAGGATTTAAGCAAAGATACACAAAGACAGTTTCAAGGGGATAGGAGGACATCATGAGACTTATTCCTTAGTAGATGCCCTCCCCTTACACAACTTACAAAACCTGGCCTCCTTTTGCAAACTAAAAGGATCCTTGAACCCTCTAGAATGGTTTCAATAAATCCTTTTTGTGGGGTATATTATCCGATAAGGAGCACACGGTCTCATCATGACCACGAAGCCTCCTGCGAAATGACTCGTGATTACAGTTAATGCTCAACTTTCATCTCAAGCCTCCTGCATGCCAGCGGCTTGACCGGCAAATGAGGGACCAATAATTGCTACCAGACTTCAATTTCTTAGGGGCTACATGTTCAGAGCGCTCAAGTAAGGGCTGTCGCCAATGCAGCGCGGACCCCACCAGACACCAAAACTGAGTGCTACAGCAGTCATTGCAGGAACTGCAATTACAAGTGTGATGAATTTTGATTCACTGTTTTAAGTCTGACATATGATCACTAATCATCCGTGTGTCACCTACCCCTAAAAAGCATCAGTATCATAATAAGCAGCTCAGAAAAGACGAGACGGGTTAAGGGTGAGGTTGTCGGTAATAACATTACATGACTGTCGTATATGGAAAGCCCTGTCACTATCCACTGTGTTTATTTTGGGTTGTGCAAGGAGAAATGGCTGCTTGTGTGCGCAGTTCTTCACATCATCTGCTGTTTATTTTACCTTATAACAAATCATATGTTTTATCAGAAGTAACAAATTATCAAACAATTGTAACCAATTACATCTTCCTGCTTCCCAGGACAGTTTCCAAGCTCACGGCTGTCATATACAGAATAAGCAGAACAGGAGACGAATGGATATAACAAATTATATAAACACCATATTATACAAACCGTGGATACAAGTATCCAGAGGAATTGTTTTGTGTTTGTCAGCGATTGGTGTTTAATAATTCAAATCAAAATCACCCAAAATGGATCTGATATGCCAGGCACGCCCTCCCCCCATGAATTCTTTTTAAAAATAAGATTTCAAATACCCCTCAAAATTTGCCTCAGCCCCCTGAGCGGCACAATTTACCAAGCCCTGCCCCCCAAACTATTTTTCTGGCTACAGGCCTGCAATACATTGAGAAAAAGCAAAAAAAAATTAATAAATCAGACATACATTAGAGGTGGCCCAAGCTAAAGTTCACTAATAGCAAAGGCTGATGTCCAGAGGGAGTAAAAGCCATCACTGTGGCACGCAGGCCATCCCCTGGCTTGTACCGTACCGTAGGACATGGGTTTATAAATGGGGGGTGACAGCGGGTGGTCCTGAAGGAGATAATGCAATCGCCGCTTGGCCCGCTGTTGGCGTGACGGCTGTGTGACAGCGCGGAGGGCTGATAAGCCCAGCGATCGCCGAAAACACATTCTCCCTCCGTTTCTTACGTAAAATAGCAGCCCACAAAAAAACGGAGGCGCAGCAGGAAATTATAAATAGAATAGGGTGAAGGGTATGAGAAAACGGAAAGGATGATGTGGCCGACAGCCTGCTATAAATGTAGGGTTCCGGCATAAAGGAACACAAATGCAGGGCTTACAGTTCAGACCTATAAATTGCAATAGGCTGGTCTATTTTGGGTGTTCACTTAGTCGGCTAATTGTGACATTATTGTTATTACGTTTTCAAACCCCTGTAATTCTGCTTGAATATGTTCAATATTTTTACAATTCAATTCAGGCTTTACAGAGTGGAGCACACAGATAGCCACCATCTAGTATGCATGGGACTCTGTACACGGGTCAAGCTACAGCTACAGGCTTCTGAAGGTGAGATGCTCATTCAGCCCCTTGAGGTTCCAGGCAGGAGATCCCCTGGAGAGGATAAACCCTGCTGCCGCAGAGGGTGCAGGACATGGGAGCTCTGCAGAAAATTCCCCGCAGACTAACATGTTTCCCATTTAGCAATCAGCAGCCCAATTGGGATCCTGGTGTCGTACCTCTTTCAGCTGGTCGGCGCTGCCCCAGGACGCCGAGCGCTGGTGGATGATTCTCTCCCCGCCCTCCTCACTCCAGCCTCCGGGAGTCTGAGAAACGAGCCAATCACAAATGAACATTGAAGACGCCCACATGTTCCCTTTCGTGCAGAGTGTGGCGAGGCGAAGAGACAAGGCTGACATTTTTGAATAGATAAGAGGCCAGGTGATAGGAGTACATCACTGAGGGCGCCCTGCTACCTGTAACATCAACAAAGAATGCACTACATACCAGAAAAGCCATGGGGCCCAACTATGAATACAAACTGCTCAGTCAAAAACAGTAAAAAAAAAAAAAAAGCATATGATATGGCATGGATGGAGGCCGTTGTGCAAAGGTCAAGAAGAATGGTACCTGAAAATAAAGGACTCCAAACTATCTTAAGTTGACTACTAGCAGCCTTATCCTATGCGATCTGGCCAGAAAAGCTATGCACAGACATTTATAGGCTCAGACCCTCAAAACCCACCTATAACTAAACTGCTGCCTCAACCAGAAGGCTTCTTAAAAGTATCTTGTATAAAATTTCAGAAGTATTATAACTGTTTAAATACAGTGAGATGCTGTAGTTTGGGAGCTGAAGCAGAAATATAGCTCTACTAGCCCAGCTTGTGTTTTTGGAGATACCGTTTTCATTTTTAGATTCTGATGTAGTACACCAGTAGGTATATAATTACATAATTACTGGGACAATGAAGCATTTTTGTTTCTAGACTTACACATAATTATATAGAAATATATACATATATACATACACGCCCTCCACCAGCCTGAATGTTGCATGATGATTAACAGTTATAAAAGAACACACCAGATATCCATATTTGGGAAAGTTTGGAAGGAATAATGAAATCAAAAAAAAGTGCAAGAACCAGTACATTGTGAAGGACCTGCAGGCTCGCTGCTGCCCTGGATCCAGCTGCTCAATGTGGCAGCATTTGCTGGTGCCCCGTCTCTCTCTGGTGGGCATTATTTAGCCTGCTGCGATGTGAAACGCCACAGGCTGGATTATCCAGCTATTAATAATGCACATATAATGAGCACAAGAACAATACAGGTTTAACTAAAGTTAGCTAGCCTCACACACTTCTCATTTCGATTATCGAGCATTGCATAACACCAACTGAGCTATTAGAACAACTAGGAGGTTGGGTTGTGTTTTTTTGCCATAAAAATAGAATGCAGGTTCACACAGCAATGCTGTTCGCTCGGAGCACACCATCTGAAAAACTTCGACAGTCGGCCTTGACAGTAAACGCTTCAATAGAGCAGTGCTGCTCCCACTAGTTGTTAGGGAACACAATAAACGCTCTCAGGTGTTATGTTGTCAGCTATTATTTTGCTAGCTAGCTCACAAGCTGGCAAACTATGATTACATTCACTACTTAAAAAGATACAGCATAATCCAAAGTGCTGCATTAACATCTCAGATTGTTTAGGCTCTTAAAATCATTTACCATCAAGATATGCAACTACAGCATGGATTTATCCACTTTCACGAGCACCCACTTGTGTCAGAGTAAATTCCACCCTGCTATCTTTTACATGAGGGCCCTGAATTGGAAAACAAATTAGGATACTCACTTGCGAGCTTGGCGGTCAGGGTGGCATTTGGGAATTTTTAAATGTTTAAGAAGGAAAAAAACACATGAAATGTTTTCATGTAATTCAGATCTAATGAATACCAGAACTAACAGTGGCTAACAAGCTAGCTAGCCTGCTCTCTTTTTTCATTCTTTCCTTCCTTGTGATCCTTGTTTTTTTTATTTAAACAAAGCAATTGTTTGTTTGGTTTTTCCATCAGTGGAACAGCAGCAAACATGAGAGGAAATACTTCAGCAAGTGAGGGCAAAAAGGCTTTTCCCCTCCACCACAGTGCTCCGCACGCCCTTACTGACCAGGTCAACCGAATGTCAGCAAGTCACAAAGTCTTCATTATCTCTGCATGTGTCTCTACTCAGGCAGCCAAATTCAGACAGCTGTTCGGCATACCACACAGAGATATATATGATGCACAGTATGGTTTTTTTTTGTTTTTTTCTCCCAGCAGAAAGCATTCCACACAAGCAGTAGCAGAGCTTAGGCAAACAGAGAGCGCTGTTTGCGCTGAGAGAGACAGCCTTCAGACAGGACAACGCAGCCACAGCCCAGAGACGGACAGGGGTCTGACTTTGGCGCGCACAGAAAACAGGATGCATGTGCTGGTGGGAGCTGCAGTTTGAGTATGCAAGCAGAGACACTGTACATGAGGCAGGCATCCGCCCTCTCCTGTCTGTTAATCACTCTAACCTGACGGTTATGTCTAAAAACTGCAAGGAGCTGCAGCTAACTTTGCCTTCAGACAGCATGTCTGTTTACAGTGTCAGAACTTTAATAAATGGATAGCACTGTATGCACTGCTAGTTATGTAACACCTGTCGCCCTCGATAACATGACATGATAAAAAAGCAGAACAGCACAGGTGACGGGTCTACAGCAGAGTACGGGTAGGATGGAGCAGCTGGTCTTCTCACACACACACACACACACACACACACACACACACACACACACACACACACACACAGCCCATGTACTCATATCATACTCATATAGACTTGTCTATATCTTTGTGGGGACCACCCATTAATTTCTATGGGAAACACCCTAATCCCACCTTTCACCATGTCACCTTTAACTCCTACCAAGCCCTAACCTAAGTAACCAAATAGTCAAAAATTGACTGAAATTGAATACTGGAAAATGTCCCCACAAGGTAACAGGTTTTTATCACACCTTGGGGTGTCTGTTCCCCTCAAAGTTATATAAGCAGACCCCCTCCACACACGCACGCACGCAGACAAAGATATACTGCATTATAGCAGGGGAGAGTATGGGTACTCACAAGTGGTGCGCACGCACACATACACACACACAGTGAGAGACAACACATACAGACATACCCCCCCCCATCACACGAAAACCAGCCATTTTCACTCACAGCAAATGGCGCAGTGCGTTCCGGGGTGGCTGGCACAGGGAGGGGCAAGTTCGCACCCTGCATTTCCCCTATACCCAACAGCCCCGGGTGCCACCGACACCTGCTGACGGAAGCAATCAGCTGCTCCGATAAGACCTTCTCTGTGACGCGGCTGGAAGGCAGGAATGCCCTCGGCAGAGTACCGTGTGAGCCATGACGGTAAACGGAACCCCCCCAAACCTCGAACGCCACGGCGGGCTCACGGTGCCCCCTTTGATTATGCCCTATCCCACGCTGCGCGCTCACATCAACTGGAATCCCAGCTAAGCACCGTGACGCGCAGGTGCTGGCGGGATTAGCATGTTTACTGGATGTCACTGCGGGCCGCTCCCTCACCACACAAAGGCCAGGGGGTGAGTGGAGGTGCCGGAGCGGCAGTGAGCTACGCACTCCACCACACAATGCGCATCTACAGTGACGGCTGCATAATTACTCCAAGGTGACAGTGACACGAGGTGGCACACCCGTCCAGTCCCCTACACTCCTGCTTTCATGTACGTGTGTGTAAGTGTCATTCACGGGAATTGCCAACCAGTCCATACACAGACCAATGTGTCCTCGGCAAGACTGCGCTTTTTCTGTAGTGAAACTATTCAGGCTACGTTTTTAAACACCATGTCTGTGGTCAAAACTGCATTTTGATCAAAATGTCCATCTGGATCCGTGATTGCGTTGACCGTGGTCATACGAGGTATGCAGAATCCTGCCTGTGCCCCCCAGGACGATAAGGTCCTCAGCGACTGCGGTGAGCCACTGACTGGCCCAGAGTGGGTCACGGTCATAGTGAGACACAAAGCGGATGGTAGCCGGGGGCTGGGCCGGGAGGGAGAAAGACGGAGAGCAGAACAGGGGGACAGGATGGATGTCCTACCTGTGTGGCCTTGTCTTTCATGCAGGATGGCCGGTAGTGCGTGTGGGGCTCTCGGGGCCACTGCCCAGTGAGGTAGGGGCCCGTGATGGTGTCGAGGGACGAGGTCCGCCGGATGGAGCCGGTGCCACGCGCCTGTTGAGGTTTCTGACGCTCTGCTGTGGGACAGGGAGGACGGGAAGGGCATGAGGTCACAGACAGCCAGCATCGAGGACACAGCGGCACAGGATTTAACAGCCAAGCAGAACCAGAGGAAAGACACTGTGGGGTTACTCTGGCTCAACTCAACAAATGGTCCATGCTCGGCAATCTCATAACTGAACCATTTGCCTTTGCAATGCATCTTTGCAACGGTGACACTAGGCACCAGAAAAGAAAAACAAATTGTGGATATACAAGTGTTCCCAATTAAAAATACCTATTTATTTATTTATTTATGTATTAAATTTACCCAAATTAAGATTAAAAAAAAATCTCTCAACGTCAGGAGGCCCAAAATCTCAAGGGGTAGTATAAATATTGTCACTTTCATTGTCTCATGAATGGTCTCCAACCTTTTTTTGCACCACGGACTGGTTTCGGCCATCAGGCGAGCATAATAAAGCACTATACAGTAATGACTATAAGACTATACAAAGAATATAAAGACTTTACAGTGAATTTGGTCACTTAAGTAAATATCACATTTACCCCTAGTCACATAGTGCTTTAACAATTAATCATAATGTCTGCATTAGGCAATCATCATTACGACAGTGTCAGGTCATTTTCTGAAGTTATAGTTTATGGTCACTAACTTACATAACAGCAAAGTACAATAAAACTGCCACTTATTTGTGAGTTATCCCACAGGCACAGACAGAAGTGGTTGGTAGTAGCTCTGGTCATTTTAATATTACGTGGGATAACGACAAAATTGCAGCAAAATAAAACAGTCAATAAAACGACACTCAATAAAATGGAAATAAAATAAAAAATAAAAGTTTATTATTCTTTCTGTGGGGCCCACTACCAAATGATAAAAATCCCAGAATGGTGTTTTCCGTTTTATGAGTTTTACTGACAGCTTGAAGCTTAACACTACACTGTGCTTAGGATTGTACTATGAGGAACACCCCCCCCCCCCTTTACAGTATGACTGAAATGGGAAGAAAGTGAGCGTGGAGGCTTCTCATCACACTGAAGAAAACCAGTTTAACTGGCCAGGTGTTGGTGGAGAATTCGCCTTCCCATTCATGGTCTGAAATTTCAGTTAACAGTTCACTGCTGATGACGAGAGTAATAAAAGATAGACTAATTAAGCTCTCTTACTTACAGTCATTATAGATCGTACGGCAAGCTCCTAGAACAGTAAACATGGCACAGTAAACAAGGCACTAAACCGAAGTCAGACATTTAAATTAAAGCCAATTAAAATAGCCATAAGGAACCATGACACAGAAATGACCAGCCTGCCTACTACCATACTTACTACATACAATATTATACAGGTATCAAACTGCTAAGAAAACATTTGTTAATGATCAGGACCTTGAGGACTTGTGTATGGAGAACATGTGCCTTTCATACACAGAGCAGGTAAAACAGTTGTGTTTGATTGGCAGATCCTCATTTTAGGGATTAAAAACATGCATTCAGAAAGACAGGTGCCATCCCTTCTGCACCAGCACAACAGCCCCACCTCCACCTACTTAGCAATATCTCGTCTTACTTTCCTATGAGACACATAGACAAGCATATACAGGTGAGAGCAAAACTTGGGAGCAGAGCACAGAGTTTATCCCACATCCCTGGGGCAGTTTTCAGGGTTACGGGCTCTAGGGCCCAACAGCAGTATGATTACTCTGCCAGTGACAGGAAACATGAAACAGAGCGGGATGGGGTCCACACTAGCTGCACTCTCACAAACTGAGCAGACCATAAAGACCAACTGAAAAATACCAGTTTAGCAGTCATTTTATAACTTCCTTGATCCGTTTAGCTTGTTTCTGAGGATGGGTTGTGAGCCTGATTCATGCAAAACTGAGAGACAACCCTGAACAGAAGCGGACCAGCGTGAGAACAGGATGACTTTATGGAGCCAGCGATATATTTGTTGAACAGTTATGGTTTATTACCTTAGGCGAGGTTAACCAAGCTTCTCACTGACTAGTTACACAACATTTGGTTTTGAGTTTGAGTCTACATGATGGGTTTTGTCCCAAGGTTCCCAATCATGCCTTGATGCAAGGGCAGACAGAAAGTATTTATAACAAAAATTATAACTATTAACCATTTTGTCACACGATAAATTGTCACTTGTGGGCAGTATACAGATGAAATACCTTGCGAGGGCCTCAGATTTGTTTTATTCTTTACTGGTACACACTAGGTTAAAGTGTCAATTTTTATATATTCTGGGCGTTTCTTACACTGCAAAACATGATGTGTCAATGTATGCATCAGAAAAACAGACACCCTTGGCGTGGCATGCTTGTTTGGGGGGAGGGGGGGGGTGTTAAAAAAAAAGCATACACAACCGCAAAACACAAGGCTGTCTGCCCATGCGGAGTACAGGACACCCAGATCTAACCCTGAGCCTCAACAGTTTGATTTATCGAGCCGTGGCCCTGGTCCAGTGTTACTGGCCAGGAGGATGGTGCCGGAAGACAACGGCAGCTTTGAGCAGCGCGGGCTCTTCAGTGACAAAGGCTGCAGAAACTACTAACGTATTATGAAGAATTATCCACCTTCGGAAAGGAGAGGACGTCTTTATCAGAGCACTGTGCTGGATCAGCTACATTTTCAGTCTCAGTTACACGTGGGAACTTTAAAGGATGAGCATGGCCTCCACACACAAATTGCCTGCATCATCTGGGCAACGTCGCGCTCCCGGGTCTAATGACGATATATCCCGATGAATCATCCCTCAATCTGTTCTCCATGAACAGAGACAAGGCGAATGCCCAAAGAAGTCCTCCTAGGAACCGACACTGACAGTCATACGAGCAGACAGCCTCATGCCACATGCACAGGCTTGTGCTGCGGATCTGGGAAGCCACTTTTTAAATCCCACCATCCAGCGACCAATCGAACCGCGGTTCATATCTGTTGCAGTTTCGGCTGTGAAACCCACAAGTGTTTCTGCATTTATTACATGAAATGGTAGCATTTCTAACAGAAGACTACAGATCCAAAGGCAGCATGGTGGTGCATCGCTTTAGGACTGGTGCCTCAGACCTTGACCAGAAAATGGACAGATAGTAGCAGGAGATCCAGCAAGTACAGGAGATGCAGAACATTTCCCAACAGCAAGAACAAGTTAACACAGCATTGCAACAGTCCACACTGCAATGGCTGCCCAAGTAAAGTAGGAGTCTAGGGTGGCTGAGCTATGGGGGACATAGGATTACTCATCAACCACATGTTTCTGCACTGAAAAAATGACTTGCATGGTACTGTCGCCTCTTAAATATCTTCCACAATATACAGGTCAAATTTAATAATGTGTTTCATTAACTAATGCTGCGAGTCCAGCTCCAGATTGTTTTTAAACAAACTGGTAACATTAAATCGGTAACCTGTTAAAGCTAATGACCACTAACAGCAACCCGAAGTCACTCCAGCACAAAAAAAAAAGAAAGAAAACTTATTTTGATGAATTTTGAGATATGCATGATCATTTTCTTCAAATACTAGAGGAAACACAAATGCTGACAAAATGAACACTGCAGGAAAGAGACGTAAAACTCAGTTCACGGAAAGGCCTTCGACTGCCGACTGGAAGGACCTCTGGCAAAGCCTCTCTGCACATCTTCCTCGCAATATGGCTAGGCGCTCCCTCTGCGACAGACCCCGGTTTTTAAGCGGGCTTCTTCACGTGCTGTCGCCGGGGTTAAACGGATCAGCCAGACGGCACAGATTGCCGACAGGCCGCGAGGGCAGCGCTGCCGCTGGGAGCACTCCCTCTCCCCTTTATTAGTCCCCAGGCAGGCAGATGGAGGGAGTTGGTAGGTGCCATGGACACCAGTGCCAAAGCCAGCCTCCAGAAGAGCTCAGTGACAGAGCCACAGTGGGCGCCAGGCGATCTGAGCACCGGGACCCTTTGTTTTTATTCCCCTTCCTTTTTTTTCTTTTCCCATGTTTTTACCCCCCCCCCCGATTTGGAGAGATCTGAAGTAGGCCTGGTTGCGGTTCTTCTCAAAGTCCACAGGAAGTGGATCTGCCGAAACGATAGGTTAGGGCAGCTCAGCCACTCACACACTCACACACTCACACACACACACTCACACTCACACTCACACACACAGCTCCAAATTCTGCTTCTTTAAAAGCAGAACGCAGCTCCAAGCTCCTGCGAGTGGGGAGGAGCCTCCCAGCCCTGCAGGTAGCTGGTCCCTTTACAAAAAGGACAGCTGATAATTACATTCAAGCTTTCATTGAACCGGGGTGCGGGGGGGGAGGGGGGGGGAGGGGCTCTTATTGAATCACTTCTCATCAGAATATGACCATTTGTTATGCACTACAGTTATATAAAGTTGACACATTCATACCAAATTTTCTAATTTAGAATACAAATATTCAGTAAATTATACAGAGATTTTGTCAAGTCCAGAGGGACACTGTGACCTTTGTCTGTGTGACAGTTACAACGCATTCAAGAGTTTGAATATCGCAAGCAGCCATCAACCACATTCATGCTTTTAATTTATATGTACAAAAGAGCAAAACTAGCTCTACAGGTTGTTACCCACAGTTATAACACACACACACCATACAAACCATTTCACGCAAACAAAAAAATGAAAGTTCAAAATTCAATTTGTTAATTAAAATAAGGTTTATGAATCTTATATGCCCAGTAACATTGTTACATGAAATAATGCATATGATTACAGCTGCACTGACTTCGACTTTCCCCGTTTCCTTATTAACTATAGTAATAAACATATAATAAACTGCATTAATGTAACAAAGAGCAGGGCAGATTTCAACACGATTTACGACCGCGTGTGCTTTGTGAGATCCTGTTTTCACTGGACCCGGGAAGAATACGCCAAACACGCCGTCCCAGCTTGGAAGGGCGGTATTCATAGGCCGGGTGTACAGTGTACACCTCTGAATTAATCTCAGAGCACCGCATTCATTTGCAGATCACCGTGAGCGCTGAACCAGACTGCTTTGTGTTCAAGAGGATTGTTTCAAATGCAAATAACCGACAGCTTCTGATGTTCAGCTGTGTGGCAGGGAGAACAAAACCACTGAAAGATACCCCCAACTTTGTACCCCAGGTGAAGCTGGATTACTCGACTATAACAGCTTCAGTGCACATGCTGAATGAACAGTCTGTTCCATTTGTACAGGGCCATATATAGAGAACTTAGAATGTTTTGTTTTTTTTTATAGGCAAACAACCAAAAAAAAAAATTAACGTGGCTCATTTACAGCTAAAGTCGCCTGCAAAAATTATCGATAAAAATCCCCTCAATAGTGGTACAGACTAATAATAATCTAATGAGGAAGTAGGATAAGGCTGGTTAAAAACCGTAGAAAAGATCTACTCAGGAAACATATGGTAATCATAGCGTAGAATCTAGAAAAAAAAAACATCTTTCATGTTTTTACCATTTCATGCTAATGTAAATGAGAAGCAGGCATAAAAACAAGATTTGAGCATTTATCACCATGTCCTCCTATGGGCTACGGAACAAGATCGAACAAGTTTCAGGGAAAATACAAAGCTTGTAAGAAACACTGTAACACAGACAATAGAGGCCTGTAAAAACACCCTGCATTGTGTGTTCAACTAAGCAAATGTGAAGATAAAAACAAACACAAATATTTGAGCACGTCTATGTTTCTCACCATTACTGCTCTCATTACCATCTGTGGTTACTCCTGCTGTTCTGTTAGCATCAGCATTTACATCCCTGCCACGACAGCAATGACCAGACGCACTCTCTACACACTGGGCAAAAGACAGGTGCTGAGAGTTCACTGAAAGCCATCTGAACATCAGAGATTTTCAGCTCATGCGTGACCAGTGGCACCGACACATTCCTCATGTATTTGCAATTTTTTTTGTTGTTTTTTTGTTTATGCACATTTAAGAAGCATCAAAACGCATTCAAAAGGACAAGTGAGGACACAACACTGTAGTGACATTGAATGGCTTGTATTAGTTATGGTGAAATCTAACGACAACTGTACAGACTTTGCCAGGACATGTGCTAAATTTATATTATGATTTATGACAAAGGAATGACAGTGTTATAATCCCCCTGTGTATTTTCCTGGTTATTCTCCAATAATTACTCATCTCTGGGCAACAATACACTCCAACTGTACTTTAAATAAAAACCGTACCATCACAAGATATTTAAATACCTCAATTTGAATGGCTTGTCTTGTTAAATACCATGAATTACTAAGTAAATATTTTAATAATATATAGCCGGAAGATGAAGACATAAAAATGTCAGGGCAGTAAATGCTTCACATAAAAGTCATACATTTGACAAAGGTACATGATATATTGACATAACATAATCCCATATCAACCAAGAGATATACAACAACCTGACAATAAAAAGTTGTAATGTTTGTGCTGGAAAGAATATTGCACACCAAAAGTGTGTGAGGACAAACTCACGAACTGCACCATTGTTCTATTTTTTTTTTTTGCCAAGCTTAATTAAATAGATCTGTAAGTACACCCTAGATATTAAGCACCAATTGGATTGGTCAAATGAAGAGACAGCACTGGCCGCATTCTCTGAGGGTTATGTTATAATTAGTTGTTCTAATCTCTGTGATAATCCCCCTCTGAACCCAAGGAGACTCCAGGGGGTACAATTACAGGTCAGAATAGGGATTAAGGTCAATTTTTACAGACCAATGAGTAAATAAATGCACATTACATAAAGCTGGAGTCTAAACTACTTTATGAGGCTTACTGGCTTCTTAAGCAGAAGTATTTTAAGTTCATTTTTGGTAAAATTCCTAAATTTTAAAATTCTGTTCTTTTTCTTGCCACCACGAGTGAATCAGACACTCCATTGGTGACATTTCAATTTTTTTCTTGTTTTCATGCAGGTACTCATACCTTAATCACTAGCTTGAGAGTAACCTACCAGATTCTGCCTCTGGATTGTTCAGTTATTGAGGGGTTTCGCTAATATTGAATGACTGATCTAGAGATAATGTCATCATGGCAGAGCCTGAAGGTCACACTCTGGAATGTCACCTCTATCCCTTGATTTCAAATGTGTTCTCATTCGCCCCAGGATTCTTTCAGTGCCAATCAAGGGAGATAAAGTATGCCCATTTTTACTCATGTAAAATAAACACATTTAGTCTTTTCAGATAACTCAAAGACTTCCAATTTGCATGTCTAGATTTAAGATTTTCCCAAATGAAAATAAAGAGTATTATTATGCTGCATTAATGATTTGAGTACTATGACATTATGGCATTTTGTACATCTGCCAGGCTAACTGTGTTTGGTTTTAAATGATGCTAATAATGAATTTTAATACCCAGATCTCTTACTCACGCAAATGTACTGAAATATATCAAAAGAAAATGCAGGAGTGGCAGCCAACATATTATATACATATTTTTTTTACAAGTATTCAATATTTTGTTTGTTTGGTTATGTTTATTTCTGTTAGTTTTCCATTGTGTCGCACTGCGGCGTGAATTCGACAACCCTGACCACACTCCTACATGTCTTTGGGCTTAGTTCTGAATGTGTCTTAAGTCAATGTTGTTGATGAAGTTTTCCGTCACTTCTTGTGTCAGAAGTGCACAAGGTTGGAGGTTATAGTTTTTAAGGGTACAGGAATGCAAGGCATGCCTTTGTATGGAATACTTGGGCATGACACCCCACAGAAACCGCAATGCACCACAAGGATGGGGGCTGCCATTTTGAGAAAAGGTATGGGTGGTCCCCCCCATTATGATCTGCAAATCGCAGGAGATGCTCTTGACAAAGAGGATGAGAGCAATCTCCAACAAGATTCATGGCCTGTGCTCGCATCGATGTACTGAAGGTCATTCTTGCAAAAGAGCAAAAAAAAAAACCTCTCGAAGCCTTCCAGAAGGCGGTCCCAAACGATGCAAGGTTGTTGGCCAAGTGCATCGCACTTTTGTGGTCTCAGTGTCACAACGGTGGAAGTTCACCACCTTTCTGCGGTCCATATACCACTTAAAAATTGTGTAATGAGGCACCCTAGGCTTCCGCCAGATTGTGGTTGATAAACACCCTGGAAGATCTGTGCTAAGCTCTTCTAGACCGCCTGGGACAAAGGAGGCTGTGGGATATAAGACTTTCCACATGGTCTACAACAGTGAACATCTGAACATAGCTGGGGTTAATAGAGGCCGAGCATTTAGGTATGTCTCAATAATGCTCGCATGTACTTTTCAACGGATCTCCAGTCCTGCGCTCACAGAGCTCAAATGTCAAACCTCATCTCACTGCTACTTCTGTCAATATGCAAATCCCCATTTTTAGCTTCAGAAGCATAGTAACTTATGTTGACAATACTTGTTTGTAGAGATCCACGGCACAATACGTTTTGCAAATGAGCGTAAGTGTCCCAGGTGCTGCAACTAGGCCATCAGCTGGGTATGTAGTCTTCTAGGGGCTCATTGTTTCCCTTCTACTTCCTGGATACGGCGCATTAACGGTACCCATAGGGGTGCCCGAATCTCTAACGTAGGGAGGCGTTAGAAGTTTATAACTTTCATATTTCTTCAGCCATTTTTTTTTTAGCTCAGTGGCTTATCGCCGACAGTCGCGTCGAACCGCGAGCCGATCCAGGCGACACACGAGCGCCGCAGAGCGACGGGATCGACCCGAAACTGGCCGAAAGAACATTAAAATGATATTAAAGGAGACGGGAAGGCAGGTCGCGTCTCCGGCCGAGCCATCCACGACCCGTGCGCCTCGGGGAGGCAGCCGCGACTGAGGCCCCAAGCGCTAACGGAGGAGGAGAGCGCGGCTCGTCGCGTTAGGTTACGCGGAGACACGCGAACCCTCGCCCGGGATGTGACGGGAAAGTGCCGCCGC
>JAODKL010000135.1:16571621-16583964 GCA_026780765.1 Petrocephalus schoutedeni
ATATATATATATATATATATATATTGCCTGTAGTATACACTCGTATGTACCCTCTGACAGACGTGCCCCGCCTTCTGCCCTGTGCTTCCTTGGATAGTTTCCTAGATTGTATAAGACATTCAGGAAAGTCGATGATGTGAGCCTTCCTCTTGTCACACAAGGCTTCCACTTAGACAAAAGGCCATTATAAAGCATTGCTTAACACTGGCAATGGGCAGGCCAGGAGATGTCTTGGCAAATAAATATATTCCATCACGTCAAGCTAAAATTTTCATTGTAACTGACTGAGAAATGCATACATTTTTCAAAGAAATAAACTATACATGTATATTTAAAAATAAATATATTTAATTTGCCGATGAAGTCAATGGTAAACAGTATAAGAACATAAAAAAGCATTGTTAATTTTTGAAGAAGCACTGTTTAAAATACACATTCAACAGAGTATAAATAAAATGTTCACTACACAGTTCCCATGGAAACAAGTTTAGTCACCAAAAAAGCAGTAGTATGAGTTAAAGATGTGTTGCTGTCCATTAAAAAGATGTAATTCACCATCATTGTCAGGTGTGTACATGCATAACAATGCCAAGTATCTTCCAAAAAGAGCTTTACGACACTGCATGACGTGGTGCCTGATTTATTTATTTATTTTTGATAATGCACCAATTTGGCAGGCAGACACCATGATAAGAGTTTATCCTTAACCCTTTTCCCGTGATAATTTCCCCATGTGAAATTTGCCTACCGTATAATGATGCTCTGGGGTCAGTCTGACCCCAAACACGGGATAGGGGTTAATTTGCCTGCTACCTGCAGTTTCCTATTGTTGCCGGGTTTCAGTATGTAGTGATGCCTTATGGGTAAACTGAGCAGACCATGTCCATATTTTGTAACTCAGACATAATGCAGACCATCAGCTTCAGTCTGTTAAAGCCACCCATTCCAATCAACTGAGATACAAACGTGGACAGGATCCATTTTTTGTGGGGGCATATTACAATACTTACATGTAAAATACTGCTTTGAATAAGACATGTTTAACACTGCATAAAGAGGCTATTTTTTCTTCCTGTCTACGTTATCCATTGCATAACTTGAGGTATTAGTTGAACTCATTTTACGTAAAGGAAAGTGCAATGTTTTCAGGACAGATATGCTAGGTATTTAAAGGATATGTTGCCCAACACAATTTGTTTTGGTAGAAAATATGTGTCTGAATAATGTTTGCTTTATCTAAAACACAAGTAACATGTATTCTTTTTGTATATTTAGTGGTAGCATTTTATAAATGAAGTCTAATATGTAGGCCATTCATATTGGCTATTACATAGATACTTGGAGATTTACCTGTCAGATGTCTATACTGGAAGACTATACTCTGGGAATGAAATACAACTTAAGACTGTGAATACATACTAACATTCGTAAGTTCATTCAAAAGATCTATTTAAGAGTAAAATCTAATTATTCCTGTTATCTTAAGTAACGTTATCAAAGAATGTATCAGAATATATCAGGTTTTGATAAGTGCTTTAATGATGAGTAATGTATTCTAGACTTAGTGCCAATCTGAGATCATTCGGAGGCCGAACCAACCACGATGAGACAGAAGTCCACTCGACGAGCAATTGGCACAATAGCTAGTTAATTAACCACTTCATTAATTACAGTGTACAGTCCCCTCAGCTTGTGTGTAATCCTTTGGCTGCACGACCAGCACAAGCTACATAAAAGCCCTGTCTCCGTTGTAAAATGACCTAATGCTCCAACTTCCTGTCTGTGTTTTACTTCAGTATCTTGTTGTTAAATATTGTAGTGAATGTCCTGAACTGGACGACAGAATTGGGACTTCCACGGCCCAGAATAAAACCACTGATAATATCTTCAGTCGATGGCTGTAAGGTCATCCTGGTTTGAAGAGCTCGTTGCCGTCCCACTGAGCTACAGCAAGGCAAAACCATCTTTAAATATGAGTGGATAACAGATGTAAATACATTGCTATGCTATCTATACGCAAGAACATTCTGTAGGACTATTTAAAGGACTTTTAATAAGTCAGCTTTTGCTTGAAGTATTGCCTCAAACATTATATTTAAGACAAAAGCACCACAACATTCATAGAAAAAGCTGAGCCATACAATGGTATGTACAATGTCCTGACCAAGCTGGACCCACCATGCAGATATAAACATATACAATAAAAGCTTGAAATGTGTTCCTCTCTTTAGGTCTGTAACATAATGAAGTTACCAAATTTGAAATCAACGCATGTTGAAGGCTAGGAAGGAAAGAATTATACACTAAGCTTAAGTCCTCTGTGGCCTGGTCGTGTTGTTAAATCCATGGGAACACGAGGCCATGTTCAGTCAAACATCTACCAGACAATTCTTCTCAGCTGTGCAAAGGAGTCTTATGCAAAGGTCTGCAGCCGCGGCCTCATGGCTCGGCTGCTCGGTCGTGGGGGACGGTGCTGTCCGTGGACTCTGGGGAAGAGAGGCTGGGTCCTGCACCGAGACTCGCGCTCGGACTGCTGTCCTCCGAGCCCTGCTCCTCCTGGCCCTCTGCGTTCTCCAGCATCTCCTGGATGAGTGGCGGCATCGCCCCGGGGATCTCCATCTTCAGAGTGATGACTCGCTCAGCACCTGTGCGGCAGGAGACCGACGCCGTTCAGTGTCTCAGTGCATCTAAACTGCAGCAGTGTCACCACACATGTTTTTCTGATTGGTCTTGGAGCCAGTGTCTTGGCTTATTAGGTACCGCTGTACCCTTACATCTCCAGAGCTGCGGGTTTGAATCCCACCCCTGGCTCTGTGTGACGAATTCTCCCTACTCCCTTTCTTCCCACAGTACATAAAACATGTGGTCACAAATGAAGTCTCTAAATTGGGCATAGTTTGTGATTGCATGTGTATGTGTCCCGAGATGGACCAGTATCCCATTTCAGGAAGACCTTTGCCTTCCTCTCTGTACCAGATTTGTTCCAAAACAAATTTAAGATATAACTTGATTCTGTTTTTTTTTTTTTATAATTCACATTATTCTTAAACTTGGAATATTTCTGATTGCAAAGCGATAGCCACTAAGCCACCTGTTGTAACAAAATGACCATAGTGGATGCCTGCTTTGTTCATTAAAGAATTAGCTCACAGCGCAGTGAGTCCCTGACCCAGACAGGCGCGCTGAGAGGCACTGCAGGGCCCGGCTGGCTGACCTTTAGCGCAGTGAGTCCCTGACCCATTAGCTAACAGCGCAGTGAGTCCCTGACCCAGACAGGCACGCGGAGAGGCACTGCAGGGCCCGGCTGGCTGACCTTTAGCGCTGATGCTACGCAGGTCTGTGATCTTCATAAGGATCTTGGGGAACATGTGCGGCTTGCTGGGCCGCCGCTTGCGGATGTAGATCTTCAGAGCTTCCAGCAGAGGTTCCTGCAGCTTGTCCACTTTGGAGGGTTCCTCCAGGTCCTGTCGATCTGAAAGGGCATTTCCCGAAACTCTCACGGCGCTGCCGTCTGACGGAGCCCCGCCCCCTTGTCACCCGCAGAGACATTCAGCTTGATAACCCTGGCATCACGGGCAGCACATCCATGGGCAGAATGCCTTCAGTCTACTCACGCTGAGCCGACGGACCTCAGCTACACTAACACGTAAATCCCGAAATATTAAGTGCAATATCAGGACGCTCGCATTATTATTTTTCGTTTGATGATAACTGTGGATGGGGAACAGCGAGCAGGACAGAGGGTCTGAATCCCAGCTCTGCTCTGTGTACAGTATGTGATGCTTGCATATTCTCCGCCTGTCATGTGGGTTCACCCCCATAGTCCAAACACTATGTTAAGCTAAAAGCATCTCAAAATTGCCAGCAGTCAGTCTTTGGGTGTGTTCTGCTGCCATCCCATCTTAGGTGTGCCCTTGTCTCGTATGTCCTGACAGGGATAAGTTCCAGATGAATCCTGACAGTCTGTCCAGAATAAGTGGTTGGTATAGAGATAATTAATTTCATTGACAATAACTGCAATAGGTTCCAATGCTGTTAATGGTTTTTGTGGAACTTAACAGCTGTTTTATATTTTTATATATATATATATATATATATATATTAGTTCTATGCCTGATATATATATGTAGTCCTGTGCCTGACCAGTAGATGGCACTGTGAACACACACAATACACTATTAAGGAGCCCTGTAAGTGAAACCCGTAATTGTATGTAGCTCATGCCACACTAATTAAAAGTTTCATGCTACTCGACGTGAGTCATTCAGTCTAATTCAGCTCAGAAGTGTGTGGTTACGGCCAAAATGAGATGAGATTTAAAGATTCTTCAATTTTTCACCATCTAGATGAAAAGCAGGGCGCACGGCGTGCGGTTCCCAAGTAATTAAACAACGCAGAATAATTTGTCATTATGAGCCCCCGCTGTGTCGATCAGTGTAGACTTACCATCAGACAACTAATTTAAATTACCACATTCACATCTTAAGTCTCCAGCTGTTACTTTCAGGCTCCCAGGATGCAGGAGATAACGGTGGAATGGACATCCAAAGTACACTCCATAAATTATTCTATTACATTTACTGATTTAAATGAAGATTTTAACCAAAGTGACTAACAGTAGAGGAAAGAGTTACAAATTAAGTGTGCACCCTGGGATTCAAACCCACGTCCTTTGCCTTACCTCTCTACTTGTTGAGCCACATGGAGCTAATATCATTATTACTATTATTCTGTTATTCTTAACACACAACACACATAAACATGGAAGGTAGATGGCCTCAATGGCAAAGCATGTGTGCACCTGCCTCACTGCTCATACAGCCAGGCCAGACAGGGCTTCCTGCTCGGGTCTTACCTCCGGAGATAAGGCATATGGCACTCAGCAGACCGCTCTCCGTGTCGTCCATGTCTAAGGGTAGCAGCTGGCCGGCGAAGGTGAACACCAGGTCGGTTAGGGGCCCGAAGCCAGCATTGTGCATCTGTGTGCGGTTTAGCGTCAGGCCGTCCGAGAAGGTCATAGTGTCCTGGTCGGGCGTGTACCTGGTACAGATTCTCAGGATCTGTGGGGTGCGCAGAGAGGCATGATGAGCGGGCAGCATCACAGAGACACTTCTTGGTTCTGTTCCAAGTATTTTCGTTTCGCCTTTACGAGTTTGAAGGCTTTCAATTCCTCTGCCTTTTGCGATCGATTGGTCTCCCACTTGGTCTCCCAAGTGCATCGATAGTCCCTCACTTCGGGTTTGGGCTTCAGATAGGATTTTCACACTCTCTGCATGTTTTGAAACATCTACAGCATGGTGCCTTGTCTGGGGTCCTGTTCTGACCCAAAGACATCACACATTTCCAAACCACCCTCCTCTCAGCTCCAATATGACTGTCTCCTCCTGTATGTCAGACATGCAGTCAGACCCACCCCCCACTGACCATGTTAATATCTAAAATGACATTTAGTTGCCTGCATAGCCAAAGACGGTGCCGTGAAGAAAGCAGAAATGAAAGCACTGGTTTTACATTATGAAGACACAGCCCTGCCAGGAGAGGAGCTGTGAAAAAGTCCAGCCTTTGAGGATTTTGGAGGACAGTGCTGTCGCCGAGAGCCACCACATGATGAAACAGAATAAAACATGTTCAGTGTGACTCACAGGGACGGAGCCCAGAGACACTGCCGGTCCAATCCCATTATTCCCTCCTCAGATGTCAAAACATTACAACATTCAAGGAGCACCAGCGAATTCCAGAAAGAAAAAAGTCAAACGTACACAGCATACTTAGAAAACAGCATCTCACAGCAGGCCAACTGCGTCCTAAAACTGAGGTCACGTCATTTGCCTCTATTTAATTGGCTTAAAATGTAATCCTCATTGTACCGCACTTATTACGGTTGCAGTGGGGAAATGTTTTGAATCAAACTTAATCTAACATTCACAGCTGTTTCCCATGTAGCGGCTAATCGAAGCCTGTGGCCAGTATCTCCTTGTGGTCCATGATGTAGCTGATGATACCTAACTAATTTCAGGAAAGAATGTCCATTTTAAACTAAAGGGCTGTTTTTCAAATAGCTGAATTAAAATGATAATCTTACACTATAAATTGCCCAATTACTCAGTTATAGCCATGTGTGTCTTTCTTAGTGATTAATTCATGGAAGTTTCTAATACCAGGAGGGATACTGGGAAATGGGTGCGCATTGCTGACTGAAAATTTGCTGGTTTTCGTTGACGCCATTTGCTTAAAAGATCGCTACTAAAGCGGTTGAGCTGCTGTAGTATCTGCTGGTAGGTTCAGAGAGATGCACACCAAATTGCGGGAAATGTGTCTGATCTGGAACACCTGACGCATTCCTACAGAAGTTCCATTGTGAGGTGAGAGGTGATTCCTACCAGGATGTCAAGGCAGGCGGCCTTGAGGAGGGTGATCTGGTCGGCTATGGTGAGCGCCCCGAAGCCGGGCACCCGCTTGGCGAACTCCACAATCTTGATGATGCACTTGGTGGCCAGTTCGCTGAACTTGTCCCAAAGACCCAGGTCCAGGCGGATGCGGTGGTCGGCGCTCGAATTCTGCGGGGTGGGGGGATCCAGGAATCAACCATACATGTCGCAGCAGAGATCGATGGGGGTGTGCTGTCCTGACACTTCGGCCGACTCAGAGACTGCCATCATTTCTGTTTTGATTCTGCCTGACGCGCTGTCAACCCGAAACGGCCACCCTTCCCTACCAAGCCTACAGGTCCGACTGAGACACACCATCCTGACTTACTTACTAAAAGACTTACTCTTCACAATCACAAATTCAGCTCCTTAACACCGATCCATTCCATAACTTTACACTCGCAGTGACTTTGCACTCATTTGCAGAAGGTCGCTCAAAAATGGCACGTCGTTCTCCTGTAATTAACATCATATGCCTGGGAAAAAAAAACTCAATATACTAATTATGATGACAGGAATACCTATCTTAATTTAGGGCAGTACAGTACCTTGTGCTAATTGAAAAGCAGACACATGCTAGTGCGAATATTTTTGGGGTCAGCAGTGACCCCATACGGTGCGCGGGCAGCAATCTTCCCCTCACCTGTACATACGCGCGTGTCTCATAGGAGACCACGAGGGGACCAGACAGTTCTCTAGAACTCGTACTTGTCCAAATGGAAAAGCAATTAAAGCTCAAACGCATCCAGAGGGGCCTCGCCACGTCTGCATGGACAAGTTCGCGAGAGTTACAGGAAACAATCGGGGGGGGGGCGAAAAAAGGGGGCTGTGAGGGGTGCGGCGGCGGGGGCGGGGGAAGCAGGAGACACACAGGGAAAGCAAGAGGCACAAGGTTAAATGCTTAAAACAGGCAGAGCCAACACAAATAATGAATTAGCCTGGGGCCGGGAGGCGCGTTCGCATCCTGCTCTTCTGGTTCTCTCCTCCCCCAAAGGCCTAAATCAACAGAGTTAATTGCCCGGTCAATGAACTGTGAATGCAGCCTGGATGAGATATGCTATTATACTGTTGCAATTTACTGTAGTCGCCTTTCAGAAGTCCTCTTCCGATCCTGTTCTACACAAGCATCCTGTCAGGCTCTCTGACTGAAGCCAGGCGGCCCCATATTTCTAAAGCGCCATTCTAGATACTTCTGGGAACACTCGTTTTAAATTCTGTTATTTCGCCACCATTAATGTCACCTCTAGGAGACGACTCTCGCCCGTCAGCGATTTCCGAAACACTGGGAAATGCTGGAGTAACCAGGCATGCTTTTATTTTTTTTGCTGGTGTGCTGGGATTGGTTGTGGGACAGAGAGAGAGAGAGCACCTCTGTGAAATGTCCAGGGTGTGCGTACAGGTGGAGAGTAGCCAGGGTATAAAAGGCGGTGCTATTTTAGAACAGCACCTTGTTTCGGAGGTGTGCCACGAATAGCACCTTGGTTCTGGCTCACTGCGTTGCTGCAGGGATGAGAGAGATGTACAGTTAGGTCAGACTTTCGCTCTGAAGTGATGCTCCTTGCCCGAGGCCAGATTTCACAGTCAGAGCCGAGTCAAAGTGCAGTCAGACTCTCTGCTGTTGCAGGGGATCTAAGTGTGTTTACTGAGGTGTGTGAACCTGCCTGATATATAAAACAGTGTTGGTTAGTCTGATCTGCTGAACCTTGATGCAGCAGTTCTCTCGAATTGAAGCACTGATGTAGCTACAGTTAATGTTTATAAAATATGAGACTGGTGATGTTGCTAATGTTGAATATCTCTCATGTAAATATATACTATTATCTTACAGTGGGGGGGGGGGGGGGGGGGTTTGAATGCCTTGCTTTTTTAGTCCCGTCTCCTTCTCCCCGCTCAAAGGCATAACGCAGCCACTAATTTACACGGCGGATGGCGTTTGCCGCGCTGCGGGTCACAGCGTGACAGCGCGGCGCTTTGGCCGAGACGGCCGCCGCTCTTCTGCCCCCCCGGCCCCCGTGCAGATGAATAAACGGCGCCCGACATAAAACGGCGAATATATGTCCCATCTTGGGAGGGCGCCAGGCGCGGAAAAGGCACTAAATATTATCCCCGGTTAAGCGAAAGAGGCATTATGTTGTGCGTAAATCACTCAGAACGAGCTCTGCGAGCCTCATCGGGACACATAATGTCTCTGTGGGACCCCGTAAGCCGCCTTTGTGTCCGACACAAGTCACCTAAATATGCTCGTGCGATCCGGCGAAGGCAGCCTGGCCGGTGGCTTCTCCCTCTCGGCGCTGAGGGTGTCTAAGCGTACCGCTGATTTATAGGATCATATAATCAGCCGCTGCTAGTGCTTATGGGTCGTAAGTTTGTTATATGATAACTTAATATGCACTCTAAACATAAAGCACAGGATTCTGCCCAGGGAAGTACATAATGGAGCAAGTGAGAGATCGTTAATTACAAGGGTGCTGTCGTTTTCTTAAGAAGGGCTTTGAGTGATGTAAATTACAACTGCTTAAATTCAACCAACATTTTCCCCATTTGCACTTCTGTGTAAAGCATATTAAATATTTATAGTATTAATTAATAAAGTGTCTATCTATCATGACACAGAATATATACACAATGCAGTTGTTAGAATTACAGATATATAACTATCATTTTAATCAATGTCAACAGCACTGTGTAACTAAATTTTTTTTGGGATTCGACATATTCATGTTCAACTCATACCATTTTTACTATGTAACTTATAGAAAAAATAGAGCATTAAAACATTAACCTGCCACAAAATTTTTATTTAATTAACACATAAAACACCTTACCAGTAATCATTGCGATGTGACACATGTAAATCATCAGTGATTACGGTTAAATGCCATTAAAATGCATAAATAGTAAGAAATGCTAACAAATTTAAGTTAAATGATAATTGAACAGGCAGATAATACAGTGAGTATGTCTGTTTAACACATTATAAATACCCAGTGTTTGGATATTGCTGCAAGTTCTGCAGACACAGAAGGAAAACTTAACAACAGGCCCTGACTTTACTGCATAAACATATGTTTCTGAGTCATGCAGTTTCACAGGGCACTGTAAGTTGCAGAATGCATTAGGGGGGACGCCAGTTAGAGTAATAAACAGTGTGTGGATAAATACAGAGTGATGATGACCTCATCTAGCCACCACTGCTACCTGGATTTTCAGCACAAGCGCAGGTCCCACACCATGCAGTGCCGTGGGGCGGGGGGGGAGGGGGGGCGTGTCGATCCCATACACTCGTCTGAAGATGCACCGCGAGTTTCTCATTTTCCTCTAAATTGGTGTAGGGGGCGTGAACACAGCGAGGGGCCAAACAATGGAGCCTGGAGTAGACTTGAGGCAGGAAAATAAGGGCAGACAAAGCAGGCCGGTTTACGCCGTGAGATGCTGTCGGCCCTGGAGAGGCATTGGGGTGCCTGGGTCTCACACGTCAAGCGACGACCGAAATGTCTGGCAAAGCTGGTTTCTTGTCAGATATTACGTTAATACTATTGCTGAATTCAGCATACACAAAAAAGTTACACAAAAAGGAGGGATGGATGGACTCCTAAACTGTGCATTTTGTCCAAGTAAGTACTGGTAGGCTTGGGCAGGATTAAGGAAATATGGCATACTGCAATATTTTGGGTATACTGTGGTATTTTTAGGCATATTGTGGTATTTTGAATTAACTGAGTGAAATATATTGTGGGATACTCCCCCAACCCCTGATCAAATTTTATTGCTAAGATTTCAACACTTATGCAAATACACTACCATTAAAATACCATATACCGTGGTGTGATGTCTGGATGGTTTGATACGGAACATTTGATACCAGCAAGCCTACATACAGGCGGTGAGAGAGTAGTGTGTTCTTTTTGGGAGCTGGCTTTGCCTGTAGCTGTAGCGTCCCGCAATTAAACAGTTCAAAGCAAAGACCTACGAGGGTGACATTTTTTTGGTACGATCAATGGACGCGTGAACAAAGCCGCGTCCGTTAGGGTACTGACTGCTCTGCTTTGGCCGATTGCAAGCATCCATTCCTGGACAATCTGCCTTCACAAAAACAGTAACACCAGACACTGTACGCCATCAAAGCAAATTCAAATCCCAGGGATTTTCCCCACAAATGCTGAGCTCCGACACGCACCAGCTCTAACTAACGTGCGAAAGGCTGGACTCTTCCCCACTACTGCCCGCTGCCGTCCAGAGTCCCGAGGGGAGGATGTGTCTGGCCTGCTATTCTCCCCCGGAATGCTGGGACTCTGCGTGCCGCTGCTCACGTGACCGCGGCACAATCTGCCGTTCCGGCGAGCGCGAGCCGGAGGACCTTATCTTTTCTCCCCAGCGCTCCCCTAAAGGCGGTTCAAAGGACAGTAATCCACGGCTTGAAAATGCAAGATAAGTGCGAAGCTGAATTTAGGTGAAGAGTAACGGTGATCGCAATAACAGGAGCACGACGCCGCGAAAAGTACCGCGCGTGACTACGGCTAGCTACGCAGTCTAGCTACGCAGTCTAGCTGATATCAGCCTTCCCCGCAATACCCACAACGTCGGATTATATTATTCATATCAGTAATTCAATACGATGGTGCTGGCATTACAAACAAGTAAAGTGTTCTCTTTATGCTTATAAGATAAAACGACATCTTAATTTATTTATTTCTATTGGCTATTGTAACAAGTAAATTTCCCCAGTGTGGGATCAATAAAGTCTTATCCTTAGCCTCATCTTTACCCTTATCCTTAAGCGCGGCATCATTTGGCAGTGGTAAAAACGGCACATGTAAGCATTTACTGCGGATGATTAATCATCTGCTAGAACCTTCCAAGCTATTCACCACCACTGTGGACTAGGGAGGTCAAGGGTCAAGCGGTTAGAATGGTGGTTCCGGCAGGGGCTCGAGGTCGCCCCCTGGAGGTGGAGACGAGACTCACCGTAGTGTACTTGCCCAGCTGGCACAGGGAGGGGAAGGTCTCCTGGTGGGCCTTGCGGATCTTCTCGACGGTCACCTCCAGTTCAGCGCTCAGCTCGCACTTCTCCACGAACAGCCTGGGCGCCTCTTTCTTCTTCTTGTTTCGGTCATTGCGAACCGCTGGAGAGAGTGCGCGAAAAAGGGAGAGAGACAGAGAGAGCGCACGTGAGGGGGTAAAAGTCTACACAGAAGTACCGTGAAAAACGCGTGGGCGGCGTAGGAGAACACCCCCCCCCCCCCTCACAGGTTCATGTCTAGGCCACGGATGGAAAAAGGATGGATGGATGGAAACGAAGTTGCTCTTAATTAAAATATTTCTGCTAATCTAAATTTCCCCCACGCCATGCCAGCATTCTAATTCTTCCATGCATCCAGCCGTCCGCTTTTAATAACCGTCTGTTCATTCCGGGTGGGGAAACGACCTGCCCGCATATTCATGCACACAGACACACACTGGGGGTACGCCGCCATCTTCCTGCATGCCTTTGGAAGAGAACCAGAGGAGCTGGAGAAATGCAGCCCTAATGCGGGCAAGATCGGAGACGAGGCAGAGGAATTTCTATAACGTCCAATAAGAATCCTCCGCCCATGTCTACACACGCAACAGAAATGAACTGTGGACTTCGTTGGATAAATTTACAGCATCTTTCACTTTTATCCAAAGTAATTTACTAAAATTACACAATATTTATATTCACGGGAAAAAATAAAACTTACTGAGATTCAAACTTTCCACACCCGAGCCGACGTCCTTAACTACCACGCCGTCTACTTCAGAAAGACAGGCTTCTCCGGAGAGTAAATATGTTATTATAACTCCTTAATTCGTTCTGACTCCCCCTGCCAGATCAGTGTCATCGCTGAGGACTCGTGTCAAAGCCTAATCGAAAGTAATCTAAGTCAGGCTCGTGA
>JAODKL010000135.1:16681933-16694091 GCA_026780765.1 Petrocephalus schoutedeni
CTATCTCACCCATGTAAAGCGCCCTGGGACAACTCTGTTGTGAAGGGCGCTATATAAAAATAAACTGAATTGAATTTAATTGAATTTATTGATGTTATACGAATCCATCAGGAGAAAACACTCTATTAAAATGTCTCTAAACATCTATGATAAGAAAAGCAGCTGTCTCACGGACGAAGACGCTGTACTTCTGGCAACACGACTGACTAATAATGCTAAGCTAAGAGCGGGTATAAGCACCAGTCAGGCCTTGAAATGTGACAATGCCTGTACAGTTATATATGATAAAGTCCACAAGTTCTATAAGAAGTTTGAATTACAGTGGCTAGATGCGTGAGATGGTTATAAAGTGGCTGCTTTTGTATTTGTATTATTTCGGGATTTCCTATTTCCTTGTTTGAGTTTGTCTTAGTGAGGCACCGTTTAACTAAACCTGCGGGGTCTGTTTTCCATTTCCCGACATTATAAAATTATATCAGCCAATATTTACCATCAGAATTTTTAAGCTGTCTTTAATGATCGTGCAAGAAAAATGTAGGAAGGATGAGACCCAAAACATATGGTCACCCCATCAGCTGAAGCAGCTGGGGCCTTGGGGAAGTCCATTGGCCCTGACGACCTTCTAGCACGTCCGTCCGTCCGTCTGTCAGTCTTTCCTGACCATTTTAGCCAGTCCATCAGAGCAAATGCATGATTTCGAGATGCCAGCCAGCCCAAATGTGTGTCTTTCGGCTGTGGAAAGAAACCGGGGTACCCAGAGGAAACCCACACGCCATGCGGAAAACATGTAGTGTCGGGATTCGAACCCATAACCCTGGATGTGTGAGGCCTGTGCTACCCATTGAAAACCCCCTTCGTTTACATATATGTCCAGATTTTAGGCTTACTTAATCGTAAGCACACAAGCCTCACAAATTAATTTTCAAAGACATCCGTTAGGGTGTGAGGTCAGCCTCACGATAAACTGCCGAATTTTCACTCACCCTTGTCTTTCTGTCACAGAAAGCCCCGAGTAGAGCTGCCTACACACATGGTACCTTCATTCACGGCCAGAGACGGCCGCTTTGAAAGCACGCGGGCGACAGCAGCGCACTTTTCAAATGCTAATGAAACGCACAATTGCCGTTTTGAAAATATGTCACAATCGCTCAGCGCTGAGGGGGGTTTTCTTCTAGACGGCCGATATCAAATCGTCAATATGCGTTTTTTCTCCCGCGTTAAAACCGGCAGGCGTGCTCTTCGTTGCTTATTTAATTTATTCCCCAGAACCACAACAGATAATGACAGATCCTCCTCCATTATTGTGTAATAAAGAGCCTCATTCAGACTGCGTTTACATTCCCTTTAAGCTTTTATTACAGCATAGACAAAGAGATAAATTAACCTTGTTTGATTCGGGTGTGCAGTGCAATAAAGCAGGCTAGCAGTGGGCTGGGCCTAAGCGGCCCAAACCCGGGACAGCTGATACTGCACTGGCGAGAGTCACCCCCGCCAGCAGAGTCCCGGCCTCGGAAACCCCGCGGAAAAAGGCATGCCGCGGAAAGCGCCCTCCTGCCCACGCTCGGAACCAGGCCCGAGAGTGAAGGTTTGATTATAAGTACGAGGAACCACAGCACACCATGACGCCTACAGTGGCTGCCTGGATGCAAACTGGCCGTACAGGATGGGGTCAAGGCCCACACCGCGACAGATGGGCTGCAATGCACAGGACGCACGAATGGGAGAAAGGTATTTAACTACACCCCACATTTATTTATTTAACAGACAATTTTATTCAAAGCAAAAGTAAAATTAAGTGTAAAATTAAAGTCAGCCAGTGCCTGAAGCTGCTGGGGTTATGGGCCTTGCTCAGAGGCCCAACAGTGATGTGATTAATTTGTCGGCCATGGGATGTGAGCCAGTGACCTTCTGGCAATGGGCATAGAATCATAAACCACGGAGCCAACCACATCCCCAGGAGAACTGAGCACCTTTGGAAATACTAAGCCAGTACTCCGTGGCTTTCTACTGCCCCTAAATATATACTTATTATTGTCTTTTATTAGTATATAATACATTCATCTATCTATTATCTGTAACCATTTCTCCTATACAGGGTCACTAGGGGTCCGGAGTCTATCCCAGAGGCTACAGGCGCGAGGCAGGGAACCGCCCAGGATGGGGTGCCAGCCCATGGCAGGGCACAAAGCAGGGAACAGCCCAGGATGGGGTGCCAATCCATGGCAGGGCACAAGGCAGGGAACAGCCCAGGATGGGGTGCCAGCCCATGTCAGGGCACAAAGCAGGGAACAGCCCAGGATGGGGTGCCAGTCCATGGCAGGGCACAAGGCAGGGAACAGCCCAGGATGGGGTGCCAGCCCATGGCAGGGCACAAGGCAGGGAACAGCCCAGGATGGGGTGCCAACCCATGGCAGGGCACAAAGCAGGGAACAGCCCAGGATGGGGTGCCAACCCATGGCAGGCTACACTCACACGCCAGTCATTCACACGGGCACACCTATGGGCAATTTGGTAAGTCTAATTAACTGCAGCATGTTTTTGGACATTGTGGGGGGGGGGGGCAGAGAACCCAGCAGAAACCCCATATGCAAACTCCACACACATGGAGCCATGCTGAAGACTCAAACTCTGCTCCCAGAGAAGTTAGACCAGTGTTTCCCAACCCAGTCCTCAGGAAACACCGGACAGTCCACATTTTTCCTCCCTTCCAGCTCCCGGCCAATCAGGAGCACCAAATACCTGGTACAGGTGTGCTGGGAGCTGAGAGGAAGATCCGTCGCTAACAGTGGGGCGGCTGGACTGGATCTGAAGACCCCTCCTCTGCAGGTGACCCGTTTTATCTGCATGCAGCCCAGGTATCAGCAGGAAGGATTATACTTTATGGCATTTTCCCTTCTTCATGTGACGGCTGATACCAGGCGGCCAAAACACGTTTGATCACAGGGGCAGGCGCGCGTCCTCGATCGGCCTGCGGAGGGCGCTCTCAGGCTCTTTGGCCACGTATGTTTATTTCAGATAGCTGAAGTTTCACTGTGTGGCGGTAAAGGAGAAAACATCGAATACACCCAGGGAATATATCTTTTTAAATGTTATTTGAAGGTGTTAAAGCCACAGGGCGAAGAAAAAGATTTCCTGAGCGGATATGGGGTCTGTGACGTTTGCGATGTAATGCCGGCAGGCTCCCCGGCCTGCCTCCCAGCTCGAGGTCAGACACTGAGCTCCCTCAAATTTTACAGCTATATTACGACCACGGGGCCTTCCGTTCCGCCCTGCGCTGTACCAGTAAATAAAAGCAGATTACCAATTAGCGTTCAAATCACCCACAGACAAAACTCATTTAACAGGTAAGCAATAATGATCTTTCACCATAATTACACCCGATCCAAAAATGAGACCCAGGGCAAGTGAAATCCCATTTGTAGGTGAGCAACCCACAGCCGTTTTGGGGCACGTTGACGTCTGTCTGTGGCACAGTTATCTGACAGCGTCGTGCAGACAGGAACTGTTCCGGACTGTCGCGTTTTGAGAATGGAGGACGCTGCCTGCTAGTATGTACCAAGAAGACACTCGTCAGCAGTGAGAATACTGCCATGTCGTTTTGTATTTATCGGTGTTTGTTAAAGGAATTTCTTGTACTTTGCACACGTGGCAATAAAAACGAAGCAGAGTAGTTACACTGAAACACATTAAATAAAGTGGCCTAAACAAAAAATCACTACAGATAAAATACACATAAACGCACCACAATAGAGGAATGAAAAGTAAAAGGAGCACAACACCATATAATCCATCGGCTTCGATTTGTAGCTGCGAGTCTTTAAAACGAGTGAAATGAATCCGCCCCCCCCGCCGCCAACCCGCGCCCCGGGAGACCTACGTGCCTGCACTGTAAATGCCGCCCCGCCACGGCCTTCCCACGTCTTCTGTCACTCTGCCCGTAATTATTTCCTTCGCTCGCCGGGTTGATACCGTGCCGCGGCCGAACTCGGATACTCCATCCGGAGAGCAGATAGCGGAAGGCAATAGAAATTCCTGGTGCCGCTTTTGTGGCCGGGAGGAATCCATTCCGCTCCCGATGATATCTATGCCAAAATGGTAATGGAATCCCAGGGCGGCCGTCTGTTTTCCACGCATTTGTTCCAGTGCCAAGGTCCTGCCGTTCTGCTCGCACATCAGCCACGGATTACAATCCCCTCGGCCCTGTAGACACCCCCCCCCACCTAAAAACGAACAGCATTTCATTGTGAAATCTCCCTTTAAAGAAAAAAAAAACACGACAAACCCTGCTTATTTTGTAAAAACAGCACTGAGCGCCTTTTCCCAGCTTTGTACAGCACGGATAAAAGAGCCGACGGCAAAGCCAAACCACAGACGGGGAAAGGGAGCTGGAAGTCAAACGCGCGGCGTTAGGCGAGAACGGTACGAGTGGCAGGCTGGAGGAACAGGGGCGAGCGGGAGACGGAGGCCACATGCGGCCTGAGGCTGGCCACCGGTCCTGCTGACGCTTCCAACCGTAGCTTCAAAAAGTCAATTATCACGTCTGATTCTAATCAAAGAAGGCGCGTGCGTAGCAGAGCTGGTCATGTGACCAGACCGAAAGGCCCTGACGAAGCCAGGCCCACGTGCTCGGGCGAGAGTCATGTGATTCTGGCACCTCGGGGGTGCAATGCGTTCACCTTGAAAGAGGTTAAACACACAGACCGCAGAGTGACGGGGAAACGTTCCAGAGCAGATGAGAAACTGCAGATCAGGAGTATTTATCCCAAGCCCTCTCCAAAAAACACACCCTCCTCCTGCAACGCTCGACATGGTTCACGACCCGTACATGTAAACATCCCCTTAAACGACGCGGAACCATCAGCACAGCGACCAAGCGGATCCGGTAGACGGCACCCCTTACCCGTGAATGAACAAGACACTCCAGAGGTCACAGATGTTACACACGTGCTACACGCTAAGCCCGCAGCGCGGAAAGTCACGCCGCGGCCCTCACTTCTCATTTCCCAGCAGCAACCCAAACACATTTTTCCTTTAATCATGTGCTTGCTGACGAAAACAATGCTTCAAAGTACTCGGGGTATTAAAAAAATCCCAGCTGAAAACTTTATTCCCATGACACATGATTAGGTCAGAACGAATACACACACCAGACTCATTTCCTAAATCCTGAAAGATTAGATTTTAAACCCATTAATGGCATTTAAAATGCACTGTTGAGGTGTGTTGTAAAATGTACTGTTTGGTTCATAGCATTCACTATTTAAATAAAATCAAAGCCTAATAATCTATCAGAAAAGAGTGGCGTGGTCAGCAAAAAGGTCACCCAAAAATGGAAAACAAAGCCCAGTGCAAATGCGCCCCCATCAGAAGGCTACTGAGCACAGGCGGAAGAAATGGGCTGCGTGAGAATCAATCAGCTATACGATGGCAGGATGGAGGGCGAGAGAGAGAGAGAGAATTGGCAGATCTCCAGGATCGTGGCGGCGGGCAGCATGAGGGATGAGAATAGCTGGCATCAGCCGCGAGCCGCGATCTGCGAACCGCGGCGGCTTGTCATGTAGCGTCTCTTCAGAGCGCTGTCATCTCCACGTAGCCCTCCCTCTCTCTCTCTGCCAGAATCTATTACACACCAGTCTATTAGTGGCAAGGCCTTTCCGCACAGCCTGCAATTTATTCAGACAATTGATGCAGTCGGGGGGCAACGGCCAGAAGCATCATCAATACGCGAGATGGCCGTTTAACGCGGCGAGAGCCTCATCAGGTAAACAGTGGCCCCTCGTAGAGCGAGTGAGCCTCGATATGTTAGCGAGGTCACGGGGGGTTAGCCCTGTCGGAACTGGCATCAACCATCTGCGGGATGTCATTAACGCAATATACAGGATGGCCTTCGACTGGGTTGAGGCGGATATGAGAACCGAAGCAAAATCATAACCGACGTGTCATGTGACCACCAAGCGGCCAATGAGTGAGACGACATGTCTGTGTCTCGCTCATTGGCCGCCTAGTGGACATGTGGTACAGCAGTGTCTCGCTCACTGGCCACTTGGTAGTCACATGGCATGTCAGATGTAAGGCTCCTTCACCTCTCATACCTCTTTCCGGAATGGCGTGTCCATTGGTTGTGACATTTACTCACTTGGGATGATTCATTAAATACACCGATCTTACTCCTGTAATTGATTCTCAATTACAAGTAGCTCTTGAAACCAATGTAGTGAACACCTATATATTTACACATGAAACTAAGCTGCTTTAACCTTTAATAATTTTTCATTTTGAGCACACTCACACCTTTAGTGTTACTACAAAATTCACCATCTACACAGAAATTCCTGTTTTTTCCCCTCCACGCTGGCTAATTGGGGTTTTTTGCGATTCTCAGGTCAAAGGTTATTTTCTGATTTAACACAAACACAGACAACAAGGGTACAATAAAATAACAAACAAGTCAGGCCTGCAGAATAATGATGCCAGTGTACACACGAAGGCCAGAAGAACAACAACATTAAACACACACACACTCACACACAGGCCCTATTATCTTGGCTAGGCTGCCCACTGTTCTTATTTGTTCTCTGTGAACCCTGTAAAGTTTCTCAATTAAAAGGACTGCGTAACAAAAACCCGCATTAAACAAAAACGACAATTCATTAATACAGTCAATATGGCGTTTAATTTTTGCATTTTTTCATCTTCACCAATCATAAACAGCTCAGTATGTGACAAAGAACGCCAAACATCTTTAATAGAACAAAAGGACTTAAGCCGTCTATTACCAGTAGTGTAAATTAATTGGGATGGGGACAGATTAGTCTGATCTGAACGGCAGAATGAATAGGAACAACGACCGGCTGTGATTGGCTGAAAGAGTCTTGACCCGCCCTCCATCCCACACTACCCAATCACCTTCATTCTGCGCCTAACGGCATCAGCCCAGACCCAAACCTGTGCCGGCTAGCTTCAGACAGCTGCGCTGAAAGGAATCATTTCCCCAGCGGCGCGCGTCCCCCCCATGAATATTCATCTCCGGCAAGGCCGCGCTCAATCGATGGCCAGAATGCACGCTGGTGACGGCAGAAGGCCCTCAACAGCTACCCCTGCACACACACAAAGGGAGCGATGGCGTTTCCCATCAGCCACTGGGCCACAGCCCCCGGGGATGCGCCAACCAGCTGGGCTGGATGCACCTGAAGATACGCGCAGATGTGACCCCCCCCCGCATGACCTTTCACCCCTACGCCAGCCTGGCCCACCTCTGACACCCTCAGAACTGACTGACGGCGTCCAGTAAACAAACCAAACTCACTCACTCCACAAAGAACCATTTCTCAAAATGCAATTAGCGCTGTAATTGAATAATTTATCAGGTATGATTTACGGCAAATTGAAGAAGGGCGACACGGATCCCCTGTGCGACGTCTGCAGGACATCTCAATAAGCCGTGTCCCCCGTTGGCGGGTGCCTGCAGGAGGCACACTCCTGCTCCACAAAGCCGAGTACAGGCTGATCTCCACAGCCTGCACACTGTGCTCCGGGCAGATGCTCCACTGCGCCCCAAAATGGTCTGCCCCCCACATAAAAGCCCCCATTCAAGCTGTGAACAGCCGTGAAGGCCAGCGGTGGCTAATGCACTGCTCCCCTAGGCAGCGATCGCTCCGGGTGAGCCAGACGTCGCATAAAAAGAACTCAAACAGACCCGGCCGTGAGGCCGAGAAGGACTTACGAGTTTAACCTCCCCCCCACCACCCCGGCCCGCAACTCCAAGGGAATCATGCTAGGGCAGGACATAGTTCTGGACATCTTTAATGTTAAACACTAAAATAATAATTAGGAAAGTCCTTGGTCAGAAGGGCCAGGAAACCCATTCCTCTGCTCAGACAGAAGAGCGTTTATTTATTTATTTTAAATCACTCACCCCATTGGCTGCTACAAGAATGCACGGGACATGAGAGAATCACCCAAAAAGGCAGCCAGACCAGAATGATGAGAAATGCTGTAAACGCCAGACTGCAGAACAGAAACTACTTCAGACTAACCTGGAAGGAGACCATTAAACAGAATGCCTATTACCACACAACATTTATCCTTACGATGGGTACTGCCAGGGAAATGTCCTCATTCACCGCCGACGGCCCCGGATCCTGCTGCAAAATGTCACGGCTTTTTTCCTCAGAGCGATATTAGGATTTTCACGTTTTTTTTCTCCCCCTTTTAACTCAAAGGCTACTCGCTCCTCTGGGACACATGAGAAACGGTATTATTTGTGTTGTGCTGGCATCGGCCGGGGCTGGCAGCCAACGGAGACCCGGAGGAGCGGGGTCTCGGGGACCCGGAGGAGCGGGGTCTCGGAGACCCGGAGGAGGGGGTTCTCGGGGACCCGGAGGAGGGGGTTCTCGGAGACCCGGAGACCCGGAGGAGCGGGGTTCTCGGAGACCCGGAGGAGCGGGGTCTCGGAGACCCGGAGGAGCGGGGTCTCGGAGACCCGGAGGAGCGGGGTCTCGGATTCCCCCTGCAGATTCTGCCGCGCTAACCGAGGGCGTCCAAGAAAAGGAGCGCAGCTGGGGAGGATCCACGCGAGACCCCGCTCGGGGAAGCGGAGAAGCACGACTCGCTTAGCGCCAGGTTATTTATAAACCGTCAACCTCACCCCCTCAGTTTCACTTAAAATCATCCAGCCTCATACTAACACCGGCCACAAACAAAATAAACGGAATCAAGAACGTCTGCAAACTGTAACTGGAGTCTTGCACCTTAAAGTGTGAAAAGATTTTACTAGTGATGCATAAAGCAAGCATCTTTGACCTAAGGAGTAGTCGATTTAAAGTGCAGATAAAAGGAGGGGGGGTCAAAGGTCATCCTGTAGTCAGGTGACATACATCCCATCTTCCCGCAGACTGTGAACAATGAGAGTGAATTCCCTCCTAATTTGTAACATTAAACATCTGTTTGAAGGGATTAAGGAGTCCTGCAGTATTTAAGGTGCCTCCCAGCCGGGCACTGCCCCATTTTTCAGCCTTTTATAGTAACTAATAGTCTCCGTATCAGAGCTTTGTTAATCCCTAATTGGATAACGGCGACGTCGTGCCCAACAGATGACACTCCAAGACGACCAATCCCCTGCAGTCTCGCGCTCCTCCTTAAGGCCACAGACTCCAAAAAAGAAAGCATGCATCTCTATGCTTCTTCGTGAAGCACGCCTCTAGTCCAGGGTCACGGCGAGCCTGGTGTCTATCCCAGGAACCTCGGGGCAGGGGACACCCTGCAGCACAGTGCTTCCTGGGTTTTTGCTTCCTCCCAGCTCCCGGGTGGGGGAGCTGAAATGTGGACTGTCCGACAGGGCGCTCAGAGGGAGCAGAAAGATGGGCCATCTGCAGGAGTTACATACACTATGGGCAGTTCAGAGACACCGATTTGCCGAAACACGCTTCTGGACTGCTGGAAGAAGCCGTGCAAACACGGGCAGAACTCGCCCGAAATTCCACACACAGCCAGAAGCGGGAATCGAAGCCACAACCCCCACAGCAACAGGACTGCCCACCCCACAGACACAAAGCAGCATTTTCTAGAAATACACCCACACCCACTTCAAAGAACATAAAGTCTATGCATCCTTATACTAAGCAAATAAGATCTAACCGATGTGTCATAAGGAGGAAGACAGACCCATATTTCCATCCTTCTAGCATTTTCTATACATATGGAGGAGCTTGTGGGAGTTTTAATTACACAAACATGTTCTGAGGACTGTACGAAAAATTATTGGCTCAGAGAGATAATCAATCAGATTGTAGAGGAGGCGGGTCCAAGCAACTAGAGGAGGTGGGACCGAGACATTTGATTAGCTGGTCTGACATCTGACACAAGATCTGATTGGTTATCACTCTGAACCAATCGTTTTTCCTTCTGCCCTCGGAATGTTTGTTTAAGTAAAACCCCCATGAGCTTTGGAGGAAGAGCGATCCACCATTCTAGCGTTTTCCCTACATGTGAACGGCCTGACCCCCCCCCCAGTCTCTCGGACAGGGACAAAGCTTTCGGAAACCTGACACATTAAGAGGTCGCCGTCACCAAGGGCGTGTTTCTTACAGCCACACAGGGCGATTGCTCCTGCTACAGACGGAAGCAGGAATTAAGTGGGCATTTATGACAGAATCACCCGGCGTGCTAGCAGGACCCTGTCGGCCCGCTCCGGACAGCCCCAGCACTAGATTCTGCTTTCCCTGTGCCAGCCTCCTCCGCTCAAGCTACGCGTCTCATCACTACATCAGTCTCTGAATTTCACTGAAGAAACCCAAAAGCAACCCCCCCCCCCAAAAAGGGGGGGCGGTCTGGGGAAGAAGACTGGCAGAAAACTGACCAGTGTGATAGGAGGACTGGATACCGGCCACTGGCCTAAAACCCAGCAAAGGTCAGCCTGTGATGGAGCGTGTGACAAGGACAGACAGGAGAACATGGAACCCCAACACCCCGTTATAGAACATGGCAGCGGTCATTAAGGGGAAACCTGGCCTCTCATTCTTACAGTCGGAGGCTACTTCAGAGCTTTCTGCCAACAGCGTGCACGCCCCCCCGCCATGACTAATCTGACTGAATCACGGAGGGCTTCGGGTTTTCTGCAAGTCCACGCCAACTCGGACCATGACCGAGCCTGCCCACTGGATTAACCCTTTACAGACAACCAAAAGCAGACAGCTTTTGAGGGCGGGGGTCCCCAGACAATAAAATGTGACGACTTGGGGGGGGGGGGGGACTGGAGTCCGCCAGTTGGTGACCGCATACAGCTGCAAATCCTTGTGGAAAGTCAGAGAAAATAATCGCTCATAAGTATCCTTCAAAAAAAAAAAACAGTCCATGTCAAACAAATTAAAGAGCACATATACTTAATTTCCAAATGATCATGAGCATAATTATGAATGGTGGCCCCTCATTCACTCGTCGGGAGAGCAGATATGTCCTCCCTTTAAAACCCACATGCTTCTGTTTCTATGGGCCCGGCGATGCTCAGTCTGTAACTGTCCCAGAACCTCCCCGATGACCAAGGGCGCGCCTCCCGTTTAGACGTTAGTTCAGCGGGACGGACATGATCCGGACATCCGGGGACACGGTGGGATCCTCGTGCGGCCCGGACTGGGCCGGATCGGCCTACCGTAAGTCTGTTCTGTCTTGGCAACTGCATTTATAGCATCTGTGTACTGACTTCTCGGAAAAGAAAAAAAAAAGGTCCCCAACCGGACCGTTCAAAGAGCTGCGACTGAACAGTAACCCACATCCCGCTAAAATAAAAATAAAACAGGAAGCCAGACACTTCTGCCGGCTGCTGTTATTGTTTTGCGACATCAGTGTTATGCCAGAGCTCGTCCTTGGACGCGCCGCCACGCCACGGCGAGAGCCCCCGCCCCGGGCCGCCCTCAGCCCGCCGGGAATGAGGGGGCTGGGAGGGCAGCAAGGTGCTAAGTAACGGGCGATTAACGGCCAATCGAGTCACACTGCTGCCTCGTGCGAGGGGCCTTTGTTCAATTAAGGCTACGAAAAACGCAACAGACGCAAAACGGGCGTTTCATCCTCTCAGTATGGCAAAGCAAATACAACCGAGACTTGCGGGTAAAGGCTTTGTTTCACGCAATAAAACAGGATTCAGAATCTCACCTGAAAGCCGCAACTCGGGTGTTTACAGGACGGAAGCAGGAGCGCCTGAGAGCACAGAGCCCCCCTGAGAAGACGGGGAGGGGCCCGCGGCCCCGCGTCCGCCCCAGGGCTACCATGGTACATCTCGCCAGCTCGGATAAAACCGCCGCGCTCGGCGGTAAACGACAGATTTAAATGCCGCAGTAAACAGGGGACGGGCGTGCGATTGGACGATTGGACACGCTCGCTCTTGAAGGGGGGGGGGGGGGCTGGGAATGGGGTTTGAAGTCCATGAGAGAGGCACTTTTGCTGGAAATATACCCTCTCTGATCTGTGCCCCCCCCACCCAACCCCCCCAACTGGTGTCACAGGGTGACAGTAGCGTTGGCATTCCAAGCCCACACAGAGCCAGCAGAGTCAGTGCGGGGGGCGGGTGGGGGGGTCTCTTTCCTAATCAGAAGGGAGAGCCTGCAGCTCGCCGTCCCAAAGCCCCCCAGACTGGGGGCCAGCACAGGACTCACTCATCCCCAATA
>JAODKL010000135.1:16815736-16832318 GCA_026780765.1 Petrocephalus schoutedeni
CCCTGCCCCCCCACATGCACCCCACACCACTGCTCTCCATGGCAGAAATAAGGGCGGGACAGAAAAGTGTGTGTGTGCCTGTGTGTGTCCATATCCTGGTCAGATAAAAAATCCTGCTTCTGAGGAATTTCCTCAGTTGGCGGTCCTGCGTTGACATGCAAGTCTGAGACGGGTTCTAGGCTGACAATAGTAACATCTGTTAGATCTTAAAGATTTACTTACTCTTTTTTCCACCACTAATAGTTCCATTCTTCATTTGTTTTACTTTTCATATGCTGTACCTTAATTTTTTTTATAATTAAACTCATAATCATAAAATCATAATCGCCTGTTCCACTGCCCACTAACTTAAGGCACCTAATAAACCATAATAAATGCATAAGAAAGACTGTGTGTTTTACGACGTAAACCTTTGACCTTTTACAATGTTTTTGGGAGTCATTCGAAACAAAAAGTAACAGTACAGCAGATTTTAAATCGCAACCCATTAGTGCTGGAAATAATATTGAGTGTCTTTAATTGAAAAGTTAATTATCTTTTTTAAAACCATCAGTTGTCATTTAGAGAGATCAGATTCTGGTGTCGTCCCCGGAGACAAACTTTATTCTGGTCTTGGTGGCTCGGGACCCCTCCGGTTCACTTTCTGTGAACATTTGGTCACCGAATGCACCATTTATTGAGTATTGTTTAATTAAATTGAAATTAAGAGAACTGTGTGCAGAATTTAATTGCATATATAAATTATTTTTAAAGCTGGAGGTGACTCAGCCGGTTTAACTTGCCATTATCCTGCATACTTCTGAAAAACACCACTGTCTTCCGCTTTGATCTCTATGCGTTTGTTGACTGTTCTTAAACATGAGTAAATGCACGGTAAACACCCAGGATGCACTGCCCCCACTCCGCTGGGAAATTATTGTGTTTTTTTTTTTTTCTTTTTTGACAGTTTTTTTTTCTTTTCTGGGATTTACTTTAATGATTTGATGCCGGTACAGGGATCAAACTGTGGCAGCTGAAAATCGAGGGCAATTTATAAAAACAGATGCATTAGAAATCATCACGGTTGCTTTGAGGGAGATTATCAAACTCTCTTAATGTCAGACAAATGTCACTCATGTCAGCTAAAGAGCAGCGTTTTGGGCCCAGATCTAAAAATGAAAGAACTGGAAACCAAAACTGCATGCTAATAGTCCCCTGACTAAGACATGTAGCTGGTTATTCTAAATGTATAGAAGCAAACAGTAGGTTATGGAAAAATAAACAAATGACTGTTATCTGTTTTTTGTTAAATAAAACCCATACTAAACAAATAATAGTTACATAACTCAGCTATTCCTAAAGTATGGTTAATTGGAATTCGAATCAACTTAAAATTCACCTATATATAAAGTGTGCACCGATATATAAAGTGTCATGATTTTCGGTGCAGACAGGTGACATGTATGCGTGGGAAACATGTAGGACATACATATATGTAGAAATATTGGACATATGATTGCTATGGATCTAATTAAAATATAGTATTAAATGGAAAGGAAATGTCTCTCGCAGCTAAAATCCAAAACGTCATAAGACACAAGTGATTGTAATTTTGTATTTAGCAAACGTTTTATTGGTGGCTAGCTAAATAGTCCAGTTTTTTCCTTTTTTGTGCTTCAGCCTGGCTCGCCTGCTAGCTGCCTGGCTGCGTGCGAGGTGTTACATAACGCAGCAAGCAGCTGGAACCGTGTATTAGGTCAAAGACTTCTGCTGCCTCTTCAGAGAGAATTTTTCAGAATGTATTGCATGTTACACAAACAGCACATTTCGTGGATATTAAATCTAATTTTACACTTTTTCCAAACATTCACTAAATCTTCTGCCACTGCCAGAGGAAATCTATTCTTTAATCCCCTGGCACTATGTTTGATCCAGACTATACTTGCGCTGCGAGAGTCACTCTGCCTTTATTTTTCTAACAGTAAACACTGCTTTGGAAACTCTTAAGCTGCTCATTTACAAACATATAACCTCTTCAAGGTACTAATTAAGAAAGTAATTCTCCCCATGGAGGCCTCTTATATTTCCTTTCATTTTCTAGTCTTATCAGTCTGTGGCATCTCGTTCATCGGCAAGCCAGAGGAAAAAAAAAATTGCGTTAAGCAGTTTCTTTCCGAGCTCCATGGCAGTTTAGGTGAGTCCCCTTCCACCTGTGCATTTTAATAAAAAAAAAAAAAAAAAAAATGGCTGAGTAATTAGCCGCTGTGCTAAATCCCGCGGCCGCCTGTCGCGTCTCCCTGGCTCTCCTTCGCGCCTCTCCCTGTAATATTCCGGGTAACACACCCTGCTCTGCCGGTGTTTGGAAGGTGTAATACATAATACATAGCCTCGCAGAGGTGGGGCGGATTAACAGGGGGCCCTCTGGGGAGCTGATGTGGAGCACCACCCAGCACCGTCACATCCACCTTACCGCACCACCCCCATTTAAGGCGGGGGGACGCTTGGCATACGCTGGGATACAAATCTTAGTAAAATGCCACCCAGTTACAACATGAAAGCTGCATCATACGCAGCCATAGTCATATGGTGCGTTCCATGGTCAGGAGTGTATTTTTTTGCAGTTTACATTGTCACAGTAATAGTCCCCATGACACATCCCCTATCACAGTGCGCATTTGTGAGTGGGAGCTATGAGGGAAGAGACTGACTCCCATTGAAAATGGTTACAGGATTATTTGTATAACTGCCCCCATAGCATGTGCTTGTAATGTCGTTATGATATTTATCTGCTTTTACCAACTTCAGCAGAGGGATGCAAGGATGGATATTTTTGCACTACTTCAATTTTAGAAATTGCCACATTATACGGTGTAACTGACAGTAAAACTTCATAGGACTGCAGGAATGAGTTGTGTATTGCTGGGGGGCCAGAGGGTCAGCCGGACAAGAGGAGCCACTTTAATGACCGGACTGGGCTTAACGAGATAAACAGACACTTACATTTTAAGACTAACGGGGTGCAACAAGCAACAGGTGCGGCTCATCTGGGTGACGCTTGGGGGCAGACAGGAGGCCCCGGCAGATACGGTGGGCAGGACGTAACGCTGCCATCACAGCCCTTACAGGCTGGGCATTAGAAAAATGTGTATTATGTGTATCATGAGTGCTCTATGAAGGCCTCGTCTATAATGCACTATAAATACCTTCATAATGCATTATAATGGCCAGTATAAGAATAAAGGATGCTTTGTGCTGCATTATGAAGGTGTATATAGTGCATTATAGGTGAGACCTTCATAATCCATAATATGCAAGACTATAATGTGCTATGCCTTTTTATAAATAGTTATAGCTGGGTTTATAATGCTTTATGACTGCATTATAATGCATAATGAAGGTATGCATAATGCAGTATAATGACTGCTTAAAGTAAAGTGTTACCAGTAGGGTGTAATACTATTACTATCATGTTATTACTATTTAACATATTCTCTCATGCATTCAAGCAGTAAGCAATGTGCATCAAAGGCATCGAGATATCGGCCACCTCTTTAAATTTACTCAGAGCTTTTTAAAAAGCTGAAATCTATGCATCATCTGAAAATGATAAGTTATTTGTATTTATTGTTTTGTAAAAATATTATATGTGAATGTAATATGCAAAATCAGTAAAGTTTAATAACCAAACTAAATTTAATAAAATTTAGATGCAGAAAATTGGTTGGCCTAAATGACCAGGTTAAAAAATACAAAAAAGGCCTAGGTTTGAGTATGGATGGTAGGGACGTGTCCCTGTTAATACTGTAGGAGGACCATGTGCGTGGGGGCTGATTCTGTCCCTACCAGTGTTGGAAATCTACAACATTGATTATGAAAGAAGAACATGAATGGCTGCAGTGTAAAGGGTATAAAAAGCCTGAGTAGCTCAGTGTCACCACCTTAGCCCTCCCGGGGCCCCTGGCTGGGAGCCCACACACACTAGGGGACACCCAGGGCAGTCAGAGCCGGCTGGATTCAAACCCACACCTCGGGGAGGAGGCGCAGTGACTGCAGCTACTAAGCTGCCTCTGTGCGCTGAGGCTTAACCGGCTCAGGGACTGTTATCGTGGATGTGGGGAAGGCATCACCTCTCTCTTTCTGAAACATTCGAAAAAGGTCCGAATCATCCAAGGACCAATAACAATCGTCCGAACCCAAGGACCCAATTTCCGAAAAATGAGGATTCTCATTGGATGGAAAATAATATAATTGTTCACTATGTAGGACCTGGAACATTGACTTTCATGTTTATTACATTTCAAAAGGAAATCTGTAAAAAGGAAAGTTGCTCAATTCAGGAATCAATTCCATGGTTTTTTTCCCCCAGATTCACCTAAGCAAGCAGAAAATATTTTTTAAAAAGCACCGGATAAGTTTACATATGCCTATCCCAGTAACAGACTGCTAACTGTAATGGTGAGAATGGGCCTCCAGTACATTCAGACGTCTTAACCATTAAACGACGAGGCCACCGCGGGAAAGTCGGCGTCCCTCGGCTGTCCAAACTGCGAGCTTTAGCAGTGCGCTGTACTTTGATGAGCTGTGCAATTAGCATGCCACGAGCACTTATGGCAAAAAAAACGAGGCTTTGAAAATTGGGTGGGATTCACCGCATACTGCTCAGCCCAACCCAATGGGGAGCGATAATGTAACCAATGACAAGTGGGTTAATCCTGCCGCTGACAGCCACCGATTATCCCACCCACCGTGGGTTGCCAGGCACAGCTTCCACTGCTAAATATAAGAAGCTGCTGTGCTCGCACTGCAAGTACATGCAGTGTGTAAAGACTTTAAGCACAGGCATGAAAAAAGAGGTATGTGGAGAGTGATTTGGCTAAAATCTAATAATTAAACACACAGCGTAAAACCAAGGAATACTCATTTTTAATTTGCTTAATTATTAACTTGTTCTTGGCTTGTAATTAAACTTGCATTTGGCTGCATGTGTATTGGACACCTGGATATGGGAACCCAGATTCATAATAAGTCTATAAAGCACAGAAAGACACCTTGAGGTAGTTACATGTGGAGGTTTAATATGATTTTATGCACTACTTCCCGTGTTCAGTGTAATGGGTCACATGATGCATCAATTATAAATGTAAAATCTGGTGAACATGAGGAATAAAAAAGTGAAAGGAATTGCTGTTGGCAGGTGGGGTTGCCACATTCAGCCTGGAGATGCAAGACGCCCCCCACAGGTCAATAAATCCTGCTGAGAGAATGAGCAAACCATAAAATAAGGGTCAAATTGCATCCCGTGATGGTTCAAAACAATTAACTGAAAAAATATATTTCAATAGAAAATGCTAAAAATAAATCCTTTCTATTTGCAGAGGTAAGCTCTTTGCCTACCCAGTCTTGCGGAGTCAGACAACATGCAACAGAGCTGGAGGGTTAGGGGCCTTGCTCAAGGGCCCATGGACATATAGCGGTTCTGTGAAGGCTTGAACCATTAACCTTCTGATAACAGACACAGAGCCAAACACCCCTTAGCACTCTATGACAGCATTCCCATAAACTATGAGATGGTTAGCAACCGTAATTGGTAATTATTTCTCTGTGCTACAGCCTTTTGCTCTGGTAGCTATTTGCAGGAAGCAGCACCGCCATCACCTGATTGGCTTGGGCAAAGGACCCGCCCCCCATTTCCGGGTAACGCAGCGCGCCTTCGTTTTCAAAGTGGCAGAAGTCCGACTGCTTTTATTTATCATGAGAAATTCCACCTGGGCATAATAAAGGCCTGCGAGTTCACACCTTCACAGTACCACGAAGAACCGCCGTCTGAAACCATTCAGCGCGGATGCGTACGCTAATTGGAATATTAGCACGCAGTGCGTGCAAAGCGTAGCCGACATCAATGGCCAGAAAGTATTAAAAGAGCCCCTCATATATATGTCAAGTACAGAGATTAATGTGCGGTAATTAGATTAATATTCTTCACGTCACACTCAGTGAGAACATCAAAACAATACCGTTCCCACTGAGGAGATGAGTCGACACGCTTCTCGTTACTAATACCCTACTTCGGGCGCCTTTGTTGTGGCACAATCATGCTGATTTCTCTCTCTGAACTCCCACGGCTTACCTGAAGTTAGTCACCATGTGCCTCTCATCTGTCTTTGGGAAGGCTTCTCGTGTTGCAAACAGACATGCACATTTATACTGTCCATGTCCGACATGTTCTCTCTCCGAGCCGATAGCTTGGTTTTATTACTAAACGCAAATTGACTCGGAGCTTAACAATGGGTAAACTCCAGAAATGGTCAAAAAAAAAAAATCCGAAGCGTGAGGTGGAACTTTTTCGCATATTAGCTTAAAATATGTTATCAGGGCTAATTAAATAGCAGTTAAAGGAGACTTGTTATACCACTGAGATAGACAGGGGTGCTAAGTGGCTAATTACCTTGTTACATCTGGTTTGTTTGACTGTACTGTAGTAATTCTGTGTCATCACCTTAGAGGGTGAAAAGGGTAGGTTTTTTTTCCACTCTGCTAATGTTTCAGTGATGCAGATTATAGTTCACCGTGCTGATATATCATTTTATTCTATTTATTTTTATTTGATTTTGACCAGTGCATTATATAGTTTCTACAATTTGTAAAAATCACAGTGCCAACCAGAGCTTCAAGGTCCCGGCTACAGCAGCATAAATTCATTTACCGCAATCAACATGCCGTATTTTTTTCATAACCTCTGGGTTTTTCTCTCTTCCTCCCTGACCATCATCCCTTTCTAACGAAAAAAAATAAATGAATGTTCAGCATTTTCCCCCTGAAAGCAGCTATATGTAGATAAATGCTGCCTTTGAGAGTGAATGCGGTTAGAGGAAACTGCATTTTTTTTGTTAAATGAAACCGTTTCTTAAAAGATGACGAGGCTCGGTGTTCCAGGCAAAGGGCTTTCTCCAATACATAGTGCTGATACGGATGTCACGTGCTGTGTTTTCAGTTGCGTGAACTTGTTCTGACCTGTAACTTGATTTCTAAATAATTGTATTCCTTTAACCCTTTTCCCGTGATAATTTCCCCATGTGAAATTTGCCTACCGTTTAATGATGCTCTGGGGTCATATTGACCCCAAACACGTGATAGGCGTTAAATTGATGCTTTCTTATGTGAAGTGACCGACCAGACCAAACTAATCGTAAGAAAAAGCAGCCGAGAGGGTCCCATCTCTTTGTCCCACCTTTGCGTACGTTCTGCGACCGTGCTCCTTTCTTCAAAGTGATGGTCTGGTTCCAGGGAAACATGCCAGCGCTGGGTTCTAGGTGCGCTTATGTGAAGCCATCAGTGGCAGAACATTGCTTTATAGGAATCTGTTCTGCAAGCATTTCAGCCCTGGCATCAGTGGTGGAGGGGGGTGTGCCGAGGGGGGCCTCCAGCATGCTCACACACGCACACGCCACAGCGCGGGCTCCCAGAATCCAATGCAAGCGGCTGATACAAGGGAAGGAATGGACAGCAGTTCTTATCGACGCCAATCCAGATGAAGCAAAAGACATGCTCGCCCAACATTTCAGGTCTTGTTGCTCCATATCTGGAGCCTTTAACTGTGACAGACCCGAAGGCGAGGCAAAACGCTGCTGCCAAGACACTCAAAATTAGCCACATTTCCCAGGGCCGGGGGCCCTGGGGGCTTACTGGCCTATAGAGGCTTAAGCCCCGCCCCCCTCGGGAATCTCAGCCAACGGGAACGTTTGGCACCAACTGCTTATGAAGGATCACAGAGCAGTGAATGGAAAGGATATGTTTTCTCCATGGGCTATTTCTGTCATGCCGAATTTGCAAGGGAAAAAATGTATTTGTTTGTTTGAGGTGCCTGAGTGTAAATACAGGCTAACGCATCAGTCTCACCGCCACCCTCACATTTCATACCTCAGGGAGTGTTATACAATACAGCGGATTTCCTAAAGAAGGCCATTCGATGGACCAAAGGGATATTTTGCCCTTAAGTAGAGTTTTCCCATGACTTTCACCCTAGATGCACACATTTCTCTCCATGCATGGCTGCCGTCCTGCAGTTTTTCAGGATTTATGCGTTATTTTGTGACAAATGTAGTTGCCGGCATGAGCAATTGCGTTAGCAGTCTTCAGCAATTTTCAGCTGTCAGATCAAGGATTCACAATAACCGGCATCCTCACCGTCATCTCAGCAAAGACGAGCGCTTGTGAGCTCCACCGCTGTCGTCCTGAGACGCCCAGGCCTCCACCACGAGGCCTGCTGCTTCTCCCCGTCTGTGTCCCATGAAAATGGCGTCTGCTCACTCTCCCGCTTTCTGCGTCCCGGTTCCTGTGTTCTGGCCACATCAATCTTCCACACCTCAATAAAGATCAGCCTTATCTTAATTTCAACCAATGCGTTAAAATTGGAAAGTGTTGCCTACATTTAACCTTTTATATTCCATGTATAAAATTATTTTAGAACATGAATTCACAGAGAAATTAGATCAGAGTTTCAGTGTACTATAAACAGGCAGGGAAAGTAATGCAAAACAAAACTGTAGCGGAAGTAACACAAAGTTAAGTAACGTAAAAAAAATTGTGTTGGGGAGAAACATTAACAAACAGCAAACATAGGTGAGGATATCAATTAATTTTAATGAAAGAAATAAAGCTGCAAATGTATTAGAAAATAATTAAATACGACCTCAAGTTTCAATAGTACACCTTCTACTTATTTAAAACATCTAAATATACTAATGGGACGGGAACTGAAATATCAAACAATACTAGTCACTCTGTCCGTATTTTCACCTTTACCTTAACGCAATAAATCCCAGGTTAAAGCTGTTATATGCTACGATAACCCAAAGTGTAATCAACATTTATGATCTTATATCAGTCATTAAACATTTAAAAAACAATATTGTCACAGTCTTGAGTGCTGCACGTTTACCTTTAACCCATCAAAACTGTACTGTCATGATATATTGCTGTAATTATTTAATTTAGACATGCACGGCTTTGTAATTTACTTTGCTTGTTGTGCCTTAATGATTTTGATTAATAATGGATGTTTCTGTCAGTGAAAGAGATTTATACAACAATTTATCTAAAAGATCCAAATCATTAGCGATTAATGGCAAGCATGAAAATTGATGTGAATCCTTTGGTTTTGAACCTCGCGCCACGGCAGACGTGGCCCCACCTGCGATTAGATGTCAGGTCTTATTTCTAACTTCTCCAAGATCTGAAAAACACCGGGAATATGCATTCAGAAAAAAAACAAACCTCTGATTTCTGAGAATGTTGTCATTAGTATTAAAAGATAATATCCATCCATTTTCCAACCCGCTTATCCTTTCTGGTTCGCGGGGGGTCCGGAGCCTATCCCGGAAGTTACGGGCACGAGGCGGGGAACAGCCCAGGACAGGGGGGCCAGCCCATCGCAGGGCACACTCACACACTACTCACAAGTTAGTAACTCCAATTAACCTCAGCATGTCTTTGGACTGTGGGGGAAAACCGGAGTACCCGGAGGAAACCCCACAACGACATGGACATGGAGAGAACATGCAAACTCCACCCACATGCAACCGGGGCGGGATTCGAACCCCGGTCCCATGCAACAGTGCTAACCACTGCACCACCATGCCGCCCCTAAAAGATAACCTGTGGTATAAGAAAGTAAATACTTTTTGGCATGACACCACTGTCTAGTATGTGTAGCAAGACACTGTGACATTTAATTTTCGCACGTGTAGCAAGACACTGTGATCACTGATCTTTGCATTGTCATCCAGACAGCATATATGCTCAACATATACGGAAATACAAGGAGAGTTAGGGGAAAAGCAGTTAGTGTCGCTCAACATCACAATGGTGAATTAAGCTGTTGGAAAGATTGTGAACCCAAAATGCTTTGCCCAGGGAGTACAAAGTACCACCCGGCACTGTTCCTTGTAGGAGTCTACTACTTTGAATTGAATGTGCAGGGCAAGTTGCCTGCCTGGTCACCTAATCAAATAATCATAAAATGAATCACAGTACTAAGGATGTCCTTGAAGAGTTTATGAGTGGGTCAGGTACTTGGGTTTTATGTTATTTCTCCAAAAAGGATGAGTGGTGAACTGCTGACAGAGAACTTCAAAGACTCACGCCTATGGGGCCTTGTGGTCTATAGAGGTTAGTAGGGTCTGTAAGCTACTGCATGATATTCAAAAGATGTGACAGATGGAAGGGAGAAGGGAAAGATGGTCCGCTACTGGAGATCAGTAAACCTTTATTCTATCTTGGCGGGGGTGCCGGGAAAATAAAGGATAGAGTAGATTGTTTAGAAATCCATGTTTCTGCGAGGATCAGAAACATGTAGAGAAACAGAACCACCACATGTAGCTCCAAAGGCCAGCTCAGTAGGTAAAAACGATTGGGGGGGATCTGGAGACAGTCCAAGTTTTTGGCACCGTCTGGACCAGTTGTTGATGTAACATGTTGATGGGCAGAGAGGCTACATGCACGCATCATATTAACAGGCGGTCTTTCTAGGAGGCCACCCATAGGTTGACTCATGTATCTCTGTACCTAGTGTGAGTGCCACAGTTGGCAAACACTGTAATGTGTTCATGTAGGCCACCTACACAGCTGAACCGAAACTGGGCTAATTAACAAGAGGAGATCTCAAATAATATTCAAAATTCTGTTTAACTGGCCAGACTGTTAAATTACTAAGGCAGCCAGCGACGAATTGCAACAGCAACCATGTGTGAAAAGGGACAGATATCTTCACTAACATATATTTAATTGTGATGACAGGTAAACCCCTATAAATAACACAGCAAAAGCATCAACGTGAAAGGCAGCAAATATGCTCAACTATGCTAATAAAAATCACATGTGTGTGTGAAGGTCCTACATACACAGTCGACTTCACAGAATGTTGTGTGGACTTCACAGAATGTTGTGACATTTTTGTGTCAAAAATGTGAAAAGTAAATGCTGGATGGAAAAGCTAAAATGGAATATAATAATTGGACGCTATATCTTTATTCTGAAATAAGTCGCACGTTTTCTGTAACAAAGAGAAGATCGTCGGCTTGGCATGGTGGAGGGGTTTGTTTGTGCTTTAACAATCTGCAGAATCACGTACGTCTCAATCTTGATCTCCAGGTTGGTCGTTCCTTGGTGAACAGGTCTGCAGGGAGAAGTCAGAGAACCTCATGAAACATACCTGCCCAAATAAGGGAGCACCTGTGAATCTGATTTGGGAAGCTACAGGAATCCAGTGGAGGGAGCGCAGCAAAGGAGTGGTGTGGGAGAACTTGGGAAGGTTGAAAACGAGTTGAGCAGCTACATTCTGAATCAGTCGGAGGGGAAGAATGGCTCTCAGCAGCAGACCGGCCAGAAGCGAGTCATAGTAGTCGAGGCGTGAGATGACAAGGGACTGAACAAGTACCCGTGTGGCCTGCATGGAAAAGAGATGGATGAATCCTTCTAACATTGAAGAGGAGAAACCAAGTGGGAAAGATTAGCAATGTGTGAGAAGAAGGAGAGGTGATTGTACATGGTAACCCTGAGGTTGCATGTAGTAACAGAAGGACGGATGTCCAGAGAGATCAAAATACGTTATCAAAAATGTCTTCCGGAATCTACACCTTAAGGGGGACGTTTTTGCTGGACAAATAGACTGCCCACAAAAAAACACCACACTCAAACAGAAGTAGTCGAAATAGTACCAGAGCACGCTAGGGTGAAGGTCATCTTGGTAGCAAGATGGTTTTGGTGCATGAGGAAGAGGTTGGATGGACCAGCATGCTGAAGGAGGTTGTGGTCATTGAATCCGAACAGACCATGGACCATGTTAGAGACTGTGATCTGAAGGCAGACGGTGTCTGTCATTTCGGTAACCCTAAGACCTACTGGTGGACACCTATTGTGGGTGTACCTGCAAAGCTTAAGAGGAGGCCTTCAGAATAATACTAACACGGGGGTCTCCAGAGGCAGAGAAGCTGCAGTGAAGGAAATCATGGAGACAGAAGCTCACACATGGGAACAGTTTAGAGAGGCCATGCACAGACACTAACAGGTAGACCCAAAGATGCTTGACCAAACTGCGTGGTGACCAAGCATGGGGTGCTGCAGAACACCTCTGGAAGGCACGCTTTGAGGAATTCCTCCAGCCAGTGGATTCGTCTTGGAAAATTCTAATCGGTCACTTTGGCTGAAGGGGCCGTGGTGCTCAGATGCCTCCTGGGTGGTGAGGGTGAAGGCATAGGTGAAGTCTGAGATGTTGGGCTGTCGTGGCGTTCCCCTTGTGTGAGTACTCCATCCCCCGCAAACCTCTACTGATGTGCCTCTGCAATATTGCATTGTGGGTGGGTAAAGTATCTTTGGTCAGACAAACAGGGGTGATGGTTTTTAGGGAACCAGAAGGCGTATTCCACCTATAGGGGGAATGTAGTTCTCAGCTCAACGGGGAAAGCCAGTGCCAGGGCGGCGGAGAGGCAGCTCTGCCCTGTGGTTTAACCTTTAAGGAGGACGGACACCGAATCTGGGCTGACTGTGAAACAGACTGACTCGTCTCCCTTGTACGGTTTATGGGAAGAAGCCAACACAGTCTACATGTACTTTGTCCACATGGAGATGGGCTGGTGCCTCCGCGGCCCTCACCACAAAATGTGAAGATGATGAAGGCGATGAAGAAGTTTGCTAAAAAAAAAGTGCTGTGTATTTAAATCAAAATCAGATTGCTATATTCCATGAAGCAAAGACCAGGCTTTAAAGAAAAAAATCTGCCTTTTCTTTTGCCTATAGAATCTATAGCAGTGTTACCTGATGTGAATAATGGTTTAAATAGTTATTTAGCATTGATTCAATCTTTTTCAGACCTTCCTTTTCTTAGAGAAATGTTAATCGAATCAATCGTAAATGCTGCGCTGAAGTGTTTTGAGTGCCCTAATGAAGCTGACTCTCGGAAGGTGGATTGCTAAATCCACAGTGATTGGCCCTAGGACAGGTGTTTCACGGCACACAGAGGGATTGCCATGGTTACGCCATGCATCACAAAGGTTCCCTTCCTGGCATCAGTTGAATCTGAGAGGTTACAATGATCTCACAACTGATCACTTGTACGACTGATGGAACATCATATGCATTTAGCAAGAAACTGAAAAAGGAGACACTAACAGAATCATCCATAAGTACCTGCTAAAAAACTTAGGTTGCATCTCATAATGTTAGACAGATGTGCTACACAGTATGATATGTTATGATTACTTAGTCTAACAACTGCCTGACTAAAATATGACAGTGGAAATTGATGTTTCTGTAACAAGAAATTGGGTCCATGGCATCCAATTATTTACTCTGGCAATAGAAACCCATCTCCGTTGAGGACAAACAGTAAAGCACTTTTCTGTCCCATCCTCCTCACTGTAGTGACAACCACAAAGTGGTTCCCCTTGTGTCAGTACTCCACCCCCCGCAAACCTAAACAGTTTCACACAGGATAATCGCCACTAACACACTAGTAGAGCAAAGCCAGCAAGCCGAAGGCTATTACCATGACAGAGAATGTGAGCGTGGTAACACATACTGTGACAATGATACGGACGGCACCTTCTTCCAGACATATCTTTCGGTCCTATTGCTATTCAAGAAGTAGGACGTTCAAGAATTTTATTGTCGTTACGTGACACAACGAAATTACTTTTATGACAACGCCTAAGGTGCATTAATAAATACAAAATAAAAGCTAAAAATAAAATAATTGTACAATATGTCCAAATATATTTGCTAAGATGCAATATACAACGTTGTGTTTGAGTAACCAGATCAGATTGCACCAGTGTACAGCAACATAGATTATTATTGTACATGTTAGTAATAAGTGCATAGCGCATTTCCAGCATAACATTACTTATTGTATACATGCAGGGAGAGATTCAGCGTTCAGCAGGTCAATGGCTGTTGGGAAAAAGCAATTTTTCAGTCTGTTTGTACATATCTGGATTGATCTGAAGGGCCAGCCTGATGGGAGGAGCTTAAACGAAGTATGTCCAGAGTGAGCCATGGCCTTCACGGCGTTCCTCGGCATCCTCGCACAGCAAGCCTTGTGTAGGTGCTCACATGATGGCAGGTCTGTGCCGACCGTGCTGTTTTCACAGCCCGCTGCTGGGCTTTTTTCCCTGCTTCTGCGTAGCTGCTCCGCTACGCTGCCATGCAGTTTTCCAGGTGGTCTATAGAGCTTCACTCCGTATTATAAATGATGAAAGATATGTACACATCCCAAAGCACACAAAATGGAGAGAGGATACATATGAAATCAATTGCTTACACAGTAGGTACTGACTTTTGTCAGAAGTATATACTACTCGGCCATTAATGTAGTACGTACTGTGTGTATGCATAACAATTGTCAAGTCCTGCCCCTCCTGTTATCTCCTTAGTGTGGTCCTAATGAGCCATGCCAGTTCAAAGTTTGTCTAACCTCTTGTTCCTGCGTCCCCAGTCCTGTCACTAACATCGCTCCCCAATGTTGCCCGTGTCCCAGAGCTCGTGTCTGTTTCTAGCCCTGTTCCGTTCTGTCATAAAGAACACCTTTTTTCCGCCCAGACTCCTACCCCCCAGTCCTTCCTCTCTTCGGTCGCCACGGGAACAGTATAAATGCGCGCGGACGTGCCGCGGTCGCCATCTTACCTGACCCGGATGCGTACCGAGCGATGGGACATGACTACTGTGAAAACCGCTAAGAACTATCAGCCGAAAAATCTACGTTAAGTTGCGTGTCAACTTACGTGACCGGGTATTGTTTTCTACGTGATTTTGTAAGAAGGGACGCTTCCTTCACCGTCATGACTCAGATTTCTGAGCAAGCGAAGTTTCTTACCATTCTGTCCGCCTACTGCCTCATCAATTTGGACATACCGCTTACTTCATGTACTGCATTTCGCCTACTTTGACTTAGTGGAGCTAAATGGGCCACACAGAGGGTTGATGGAGCCCCTCCATGGGGAGTATCAGGGGGCTGTTGACCTACTCACTACCCCCAAAGTCGTTTATCATGAAGTGTCAGAAACCAAATGCTCTGTATAGCCTTTACCTGGCTAGTGAATCTGTGGCACGTAAAGTGTCCAGTTTTTATTACTTCCTTTTTTATAACAAGGCTATATGACTCTTCATATTGGATACCTTAGGGGTATTTCACAAAGATACATGGCACAAAGATACATGGCACAACGTTTAACTTAAGGGTTGTAGGCTTTGCTGGCATTCATGAACATGTGTCCAGAAACGAGGGCGGTTGACCTCTAAATAAATCTTGCACTGGGGCTCATTATAAAAAGGTTACACCACTGCCTACTACATAACAACCAAGAATTTGGTTTTGGCCACACCCATACTGTCATTTGTGACTGTTTTGTAACATCAGTACAGTTTAAAATGACCTGGAGTAAACAAGGTAAACAGGAAGTGGCATTTCTCTGTACACACTCATGAGTACCGATGTGAGTAATGATCACCCAAGTGTAACAATCTTAGTTGCTCAGTGCCACATCCGTACCAGGCATTCTGTTGTGTAACTGTGGAGTTGGCTCATTGCATTTGTTTAATTAAGCCAAGGTAATAGGCCACTCTGTAAGTGAGAAGGGCTATCTGTGACTTGAAGTATATTGTTGAGACATCTTTTTTATATATTTCTGTATTTTTTTTTATATGAAAGCTATCTATTGAAAATTATCTTTATGTGATACTGGCATTAGTTATATTAGCAAAATACCATGATCAGGTTGAAACATTTTAAACAAATCGATATCAAAAAAAGTACTGGGAAGATGATTGTCTCTAAATATTTAAAATTTTTCTCTTTTGTAAATGCCTTATTGATGTGATTATTAAACATGTAAGTAACTTCATTTGGAAAAGAAAATGCTTTACCTGTCAAATTACTACTTTTTCAGCTTCTGACATTTTTTTCAAACATTCTCACGAATCAACCATTACGGGGAAGTTTATTATCATATTTTTCTGTATTCTCTAACATTCCAACCAGTGTCGACTGAGCATTAATGAATGCTTCGAGTGCTTTAGAAGTGAAAATGTACCATAAATCATCCTGCTAGAGACCCAGGATATGTTCACATTGACCAGGTCTCAGGGAAGACAGTGCAAGTGCAGAACTTCTACCCACTATTTCTCATTTTAGCGTCTCACAGAATTAAGCTATTTCTCAAACGATTACACTGAATGTGCTGTATTAATTATAACTGAAATATTGAGCTTTCTCTCCACTCTGTACATGTACAAAAACAAAACTATAAAACAAATTCTATATCACACTCAGTTTCATGTCTGGATTTCCTATAGTTATATTTTCAGACAAATTAGCGTTCAAATGAAATTGCCTATAATTAAATTGTACCCAGTTACGATGAGATAGCGACTGTATAGTTATAATTCCATACACTAATTCCAGGGTGTCTGGCCTCAGCAATGAATTTCTTCCCAAAGCTGCACTTTAATAACTGTCAGAAATTACAAAGATTAAAAAAGATTTTTTAAAAGGTTGAGTTATTTCAAATTAGGATTATTACTGGGTCAGACACGAACAGCCCCAAAATGACCC
>JAODKL010000135.1:16886623-16907173 GCA_026780765.1 Petrocephalus schoutedeni
CCCCCCCCCCCCCCCCCCCCCCCCAAGCCCCAGGCAACAAATTTTTGTGCACAACGTATACGGGTCCGCTGTTATAAAAAGTTTGGGAACCCCTACTGTACCGGATACACGGTTATGGATGGATGGATGGAGTATCATTAAAGAGTGTGAGGTATAAAAAATGTTTAGCATGCCTGGGGTCGAAAGCGTAACCTAGAATAGAATGCCTTTATTGTCATAGCACATACCAGGTACAATGACATGCAATAAGAAACTCTACGGGTGATGCTAGACCATAGATCTTCTTTCTGACTTTTATGACGTACTAGAGGCAAGTTTAATGTCTCAGATCAGAAGCACAAAAAGACCACAACACCGCAATCACAGCTGCCAGGGGTCTTGGGTGGACAGTAAATAAGGAGCAATGCACTCGAGGGGGGCTGACAGAACACTGTGTGTGTGTGTGTGTGTGTGTCTTTGTATGTGTGTGTGTGTGTGTCTGTGTGTGTGTGTCTTTGTGTGTGTGTGTGTGTGTGTGTGTGTGTGTGTGTGTGTGTCTTTGTGTGTGTGTGTGTGTGTGTGTGTGTCTGTGTGTGTGTGTGTCTTTGTGTGTGTGTGTGTCTGTGTGTGTGTGTGTCTTTATGTGTGTGTGTGTGATACCTTAAATTTCCAGGGGTTAAACTGTCACCACATCAAAAGCAGTGTGATTGATAGATATTTTTACCACACGCCATTTTATTACATTTGTTACATTCCAAAAGCATTAGTAACACTTTCCTTTTTTTCTCAAATGTGATTAATAGTCATGAAACAGACTGCGTTCTGTCTTAGGCCTTATTATTGTGCGGGGAAACGGCTAGGTAGGTGGGGGTGCTGCCGTGGTTACTGCTGTTACATCTCATCTGTGGGACCCGTGTTTGAGTCCCCACCATGGCCTTCCTCCAGGCAATCCAGTCCCCAACCTGTATATCAATGCCAATGACATCTACAAAAAGGCCCATGCTTTGGCACCGTAAAGAGATGAGCTGTTTCTTAAGTGTCACGGCGCGAGACCAGAGGTCGCACACAAATGGCGGCCTGTGCAACCCCAGAGTGCAGTCACACAGCCAGGCATATGGACATCGCTTCCTTCCCTCGGATAGGCTGTCTTTCAATTTCAGACCAATTACGAGCTACGACAGTGCGTCCAATGTCCTCCGTTTGATATATTTTATGCAGCAAATGATTGTCCAGGGAGAGCAACTAGCTGCAATTTAACCATGCTACTTAGTCAGAAGTATCATTGAAATAGTGTCAGCGGTCCTCATGAGAGTCATAATGTCCCAGGTTCGCAATTGATCATGGAGCTATGTCTGCTGCATGCTTGTCTCCACGACAACTTGCATCACACACACATGCATAAATACACTTTCTTGCAGTTCTGTCTTTCTGGGAGTATCCCATCGAATTAATTATTCAGATCACCCCCACCCCCCCAAAAAAACAACATTACCAAGCAAATAAAGTTTAAAAAGATGATGCCTCCACAATGTCTGATGTTCTTATTTTCTGGATTTTTCAAATCTCTGTGTAGACATCTTCGCATAGGGGCACAAACCCTAGTAAGTCCCAAACAAGCAAACAATAACCCACAAACCCCTGTATATTTGCAGGCCTCCATTTCCCTCTCGTCTCAGAAAGCTAAAAACAAGATCCGTGTCTTTTTCATTTGCAGGCCACTCTCTCAATCACCTGAGGAAGGCAGGACAAAATACAGAGCTGTAAATCATAACAGTGAATGCCCAACCACCACCCCACCCCCGGTAACACCAGGCACAAATATAATACCCAGTCAGCGACAAATTTAATAATTGCTCTTGCTTTATTAAATTAAGCTGAATGGAATAATATCAGATCCCAGAGAATATATTCAAATTATAGTATTTAATTACTACTGCGAGTTACATGGGAAAGGTCTGATAAGTGTAATATCTCAGACAAATCAAAACTAGACCTTTTTGGTATTCAAGATGTCTCACTCATAATGCCGCATGGAATTGTGTTTTGATATCCCCCAGTACTGACGGGATAATGCTACATCGATCCCCCTGCCCTTGACCTTGCTTTGCTGGATATACACTAGGAAGGACTTACAAATAGGCTACTCAGCCAATACTATCTTCTGCCCTATCTGCAGTGTCCGACTGGCTGGTAGCCTCAGCTGCTGTTCCGGTGGGCTAGGCAGAATTAAACGGCAGTGGCTTTCAAGTAATATCACTTTTTCACAAAGTGGGGGGGGGGGGGTCGCGTTGCTCGGCAACGTCATTGTCCTTTTTTATACATTTCATTCTCAAAATTGCCTCTCAAACGTGTAATCCTCGGGGCAGCATATTTTTGCTTTTTGCATCACGGAAAAAAGGGCCTTGTTCGTGGATATGCTGTTTTTCTTACACAAGTACAATATTCTGCCGCCCCCCCCGAAAAAAAAACAAAGTCACTAAATTGACACAGAGAAGAAAAGTTATGCTGTTTCTAGGGCGGATTCTGATAATGAGCATGATTAATTCAAATAAACATGAACAGACCCCGAAAAAACCAGGGCGAGTCGAGCTCAAGGCCTGAACCAAAGCCGGGGGACAGAGTTGCCAAACCGTTTACATCCGCCATTTGGTGGATGTGAGACTAAGTAAACACGGCATGGATGTGGCGGCTAGCGTGCTGAGGCGCGGTTAGCGTGCTCAGGGGCGGCTAGCGCCCAAATTAAAGGAGCTGGCATTAGAGGGGGAACCGCGGCGGAAAGGCAGGGAGGGGCCGCGCTAGTGAGCTGGAACGGGAACGTGCTCCGGGTTCGATCCCTCCAAAGCCGGGGCGCCCCCTCTGGGTCATTCCCTCTGGACCGTCCCCTCTGTGATCGTCTTACAGACAGTACAGGCACGGAGAGCCCACAGGCTTAGCCTAGTGTTGAGCTACGATATCACAGCCCGGATGACCTCACAGAACAAGCGAAAGCACACTCAGCCACTCGCGAGAAATAGCAGGCCGACCAGGGCGGCGCTCAGGCAAGAGCCTCCAACGGATGAAATGTAAGCCAGAAGCTACATATAAATATACAAATGAATATGCTGAACGTTAGCATTTAGCATTTAGAGCCACCCCAACTATCCATCCATCAAGAATAATCAGCGCGTGACTTTATTATGTAAGGCTGAGTACGTTCAAGTTACCCTGCTCCAGTCTGTCCTTTCGTTTTCGGTTTATTTCCGTTGTCATTTTTTATTTAATGTTTTTGTTTCCCTTTAGCGTTTTAATGCAGACTCCGGCACCTGCTACCCCCCCCCCCCCGCCCCCGCCATCCCTTATCTGACGTCCATGTGAGCTGACAGCGGCGGTGCCGTTAGCGGCCAGCGTCGGGACACGGGGCGGCTGCGTGGGCCTCCGGGGCCGAGGCCAGGGGGCGCCTGACTCTCCCACGCTGACGTGCCCCGGTTTTGCCGCAGAGGCCAAACTGGAGCAGCGAGCTTCTTATCCTCAAGTCTGTGGCCTGGAACACTTAATGCGTGGCCTGGTGTGGAAGCTGAGAGCCGTAACATGCCGTGGTATTATCCTCATATGGTATTATTATTATTATTACGGAGAAAAGTTAAATATAACCAGCGACAGAATCTGTGAGCTTCATTTCCGAGCATCTGCGTTTTCATTTTAAAGTAATAATCTGTTGTTCAACCGGGCCACTTATGTGCCAGCACTCATGTCAGCAGTCCCACTTACCGCTCGCATCAGGACCGAAATTCCCCGCTTTCTGATGGCGATAGCAGAGCCATGTATGTTCTGTTGGCTTTAATTGTTTTTATACCGTATCTTTTTAGTTACAGAAATAAGAGCAAAATGGCAGGCAAGACACACAGGTTATTTGTCGTGTAAACCGCACGGCATTTTAAATAAAATATGGATTAAATAAGGTTTCTAAGTTAATAAGTATAAAATAATTAGGTTGAGGAGCAGTGCAATACTTTGCCTATAATTATCAAAATGAGGGGGCAAAAAAATGTAAGATCACAGTAAGTGTAACAGCTGTACTCGCAACCTGCAGCGACGGAGCTACATTTTATTCCTATTTATTATAATTTATCACGTTAAAATATGCATTTTTAAAATTTGCATTTTTTATTTAAGGGAGAGAGGTTATCCTGAAATAAGCTGTTAAATATCTTTGCGGTTTCCTAACATTTAGTTTTATTTCTGCTCAAGTTGAGCCTTACATTTTTATTAATCGTAATTTTTATTTTATTTTTTTGTAACGGCGGCTGGGATAATATGTGCACGTTTTGGCAAACGTCCCTTTCAGGGCCTGGGAGCGACAGAGGCACTACCACCTAGCTGCCTCGCACAATAAAAGCGGCTAAATTGCCGTACCAGCTGCGGAGGGATGAATAACTTGTTAGCTCTGCGCATTTTAAAGTCATCGAATCCCACTCCTCCTCACCTAACCCTCATTTTCCAAGGGGGAAGGATCGAGGTGCTAATTAACGTGATAAAGAGTTGAACAAATCTGATGGAGGCACCGGATTTGGGAAGAAAGAAAATAATCTGTTACATCTGTATTCTCAAACACTCTGAAAGGTGTTACTTTCATGTTTAATTAATTAAGCGTTCTTCTTTAACGGTATCTTGACAAATGCGAGCCAATTACAAATAAAAGAGAAATGTTTAGGACTAATTAATGACTGATTTCAAGGGAAAAGCCAGGCTTCCTTGTAAGACTCCCCCCCCCCCTCTTCATTATTACCTGTATTTTGTTTAAATAGTCTAAATAACACGATTAAACGACAGAGTGAATTCGAGTTGGATATTCGGCCTATAATAACAAGGGGTAATTAGCGGTTTAAAAGCAGCTCATGAGTCAGCCACACTGGCACACTGGCCCCCAAACGGAGTGGCGCCGCCCGGTGCTCAGGCTTACCGCGTCCGGCTGCAAAGCCAGCTGCCGCTCGTACTCTGGCCGTTGCCCTTCGACGTAACCAGTTCATTGTTGCTCTAAAAATAAGCCCCGCAGCTTTAAGAATGCAAGATTGGGGGCAGTTTATCACAGCGGGCTTGGTGTTGTCACTGGCTGTGAAAGACTTACTGTTTGACTGGCTTTGGACATTGTCTTACAGTGTTTATTTTCTCAGCCCTTATTCATTAACTTTACAGCTGCTTGCTCACTCGAGTATGGATAATAAAATGTATGGCAATAAGTGGTCCACCCCCCCCCCCCCCCCCCCCCCCCCCCCCACCTTGTTCTCTATGCTGCCTGGGACATCCTGCACCAGACAAGAGCCTGGAAGATGGATGGATGGATGGATGGATTATGATCAGTGCTGGACAAAGGAGATAAATATTATCCACAGGCAGACTCGCTTAACCTGGTGTCCGTAAATATCTAGGCTACAGCCTATACTTCAGATCATGGGCCCATGTGAGTGGAGGAAATGGCCGTATTATTGCCAAGCAGAGGGTGCCTCAATTTGGGCATATTATCTCAGTCAACATCTGCGTAACCACTGTCAGCTAGCCTGTCGGGTGCCGAAGATTTATTTGTTGCCAGTGGTGGGTGATGTTACGTAACGTTTCCTGTCGGCTTTTAGCTGTCCTCCGCTTTGCCTGGATTTGGAGACAGAGTGAGGGGGGGGAAAAAACTAAAACTGTAGCAAAAAAAATCGGTGTAAACTGGAAATATAATACCTGTCTTTAACTGCTCATTGGGGTTCTGTCGTCGTGATTGGTCTCATTAGCAGCCAAGACCTGTTGACAATGTATTCATTTTCTTATTAAGAGCAGAATGGGTATTATTGTGCAATCTGGAGATGATTCACATCTAGTCATTTTGTTTAGGTGAGTGACCCCATGTCCTCAGAATGACAGATAATTAGACAGCACTGAGATCATCCAAGAGGAGTATTCCAGGTTTCTCAGACAGTAATCAACAAACCAAAGGAGCCTAGCAAGTCAGAAAAAATGTCTAAACGAAATCAGTCACCTGCTTTTTCAAAAAATCGGTGTGCCTAAAATGTAAGATCACCTAATTGTACTATATATCTCCATAGTTAAAATGGGCCGTTTTGTGGTGTACATCCCTTATTTGAGGCGATATTTCATAGTCTTTTGAAAAACCTTATTCCCTCTTCCACAAGTAATTCTTGACATTGCATCATATATATATACTTATATGCACCTAATTAATTCCTTTTAGTGGCTATTCCTCAACCCATTCCTCTTCCAACTGCTTACCCTGGTGAGGGTCAGGGGGTTTCTGGAGCTTCTGTAGAGAGAACAAGGCTCGGGCACACCCTAGATGGGACGCCAGACCATCTCAAGACAGATGCCGGGTGTCATGTGTTTCATAAATCCAATTACAGGACATTTTTTTGACTTTCAGTTTGGATTATAAAAAAGAACTGATCAATAGAGCATTGTGACTCTAACAGGAAATTTACGAATTAGTCTAGGCCGAGTCTAGACTTGCAACAAGTCAGAGATGCCTCCAGCCAAGCGAACAGCCCTCGCTATTGAGTCACCCAGAGTATTAATATGCTCCTGTATTATTTTGTGCTGATGCTGGTGTGCATAAAGCTTAGTGAATCTGAGGAAATTAGCAGCAAAAACTCTCAGCCCAGTGACAGCATCTTCAACAAATAAGGAAGTTGGTGTTTAAAAAAAAAAAAGGATTTAAGTTGGTCTAAGTTAGGCAGGAAATTTAAAATGGCTCCTTCGGAAATGCTCTGTAGACCCCTTCATAAAATTGAAGCATAGCCCTTCCTGATTTTTTCTAAACGCGTCTATAGGCTCTGTGGACGAACATGTTAACCCTAACCCCATTAACTCTAACTCTAACCCTTTGTATCTTATGTGCTACGCTACTATTCTCAGGTGGAGTGGAACCATTTCCACATTTTATCTTGTGGAGTAGGTTACATTTCCTCATTTCATATCTGTGCTCCTCCAGGAGAATTAAAAGTAGTTGTGTACATCTGTTGAGTATGGCAAGTGCAGTACACCTCTAAAATCCATAAAATGAAATCTCCCCGTTCATATAAATTGGAGTTTTTAAAGGCTACGCAGCCTTGTGTTTCCTATAGATCACAAATCACGTAAACAAACACACAGACTACTCAGACATTTCCATTAAAATGCAGCAGTTTAACCTTTTGTGCATCTATGTACATTTTAATGTTTTCTGCAATATAATATTTGACTGATTTTGAATCAGCCCAGCACAGTAAATATCACATCTATGTTAGTTTATAAAGATAAAAATCGGAGGGAAAACAAGCCAAGCCGTTGCTCTTTTCTCAGTTTATTTCATAAATGAAAGCAAGTTGAATATGAATGATTTGTTTCCTTTTCCAGGGTTTGAAAAATCAAATATAGGTAGCTCATAAATGCACGGAGACATGGTAGCTATCTTTAACAGCATACTGTTCTCTGGCTAGCCACAATTTGTGCATTTTACGAGCAATCGCCAAAACAGCACAGACACCTGATATCTTTTCAATTCACACTTTCCCATGTTCGAACCCAAACAGAACACGCTTCTCCCAGCGAGAGAAAAAGGAAAAATCACGGAACAACATCATAACTGCTCCGAGACGGGAAAGAGTCTAATAATAAAAAGCTGGCCGGGCTGTTTACACACACATTCACAGTATTGACTGCCCGAGAAAAAATCTGCAAAACCATAAAATGCCTTTTGTGCTATGGCATTTCCTACCATTGAACCACAACAGAATTATCATTCTCCAGAGGAATAGAAACAACTATGCTCTTTTAATTACCTTCTGTGGAAATGAATACATTCCAAAAATATTAATATTACACGCTTTGCATGTCATCCCCTTTCAGAGTGGTACAATGGGTCCAATTTAACTGTAACGTGAGAAAAACCCACACCGGACCGTTGCATACGACACCAATTACCAGTTAAATTCGCGTGTTGTGCACCTTGGCGAATGCACGGCTGCAGCAGGCCTCCCCTTTGTCCCTCGAAATGTTCAAGCAGAATCTAGCCTCATCCGCAGATAGGAGCAGGCTGAGGACGGGGGCTTTAATTGCGGCCCGCAATCGTGTAACCGCGGCCGCCGTGAGGTGCAGAGAGTGAAGAGGAATCACGCTCTCCGGGAAGCGGGGAGCGGGACAGGCACACGCCGGCGACGGGGGGAAAGCACAGCCCAATTCCCCGAAGAGGCTTTATTATTCCGCGCCGAAACATAGAGGGAGCGCGCAGGGCAGTCAGCGATGCGTCAGAGCTGCTCTTTGAAGACATTAAAAAGCTGAACGCACAACAAAGACCAGATGTTCCTCCATGCCTTATTTATACACCCATCAGCTATTTTCCAATGTCCGCAAAACACAGGCATCTCCACCCCCCCGCCAGATACTTCTGCTATTTGGGAAATCGTGCGATGGCAGTCGGGCTTTTCGGGGAACGCGTGCACTGCCTGGAAAACTTTGCGCCACCGAATCAGAAGCCAGCTCGCTGTTGCTGAGCACAGGTGTGGGACAAGTTGCAATCTCAAGTGACAGACGGAAGGATGCTTCACAACCAATTATTGACAACACTATATGAATAGAGTAATATACAGCAATTATTACTATTATTATATTTTTAGTATTATTAATATCAACAACAATAATAATAATAATGACCATCCATCCATACCATTTTTATTATTATTATTATTTTTTTTTTATTATAGTGACTCATTGTAAATTTTACCTTTGTACTGATTTAAACTACATGTTGTACTTTCGATAGTTATCCAAAAATCCTTAAATGCTAACTCACGCAATATTCGGAACACCCACGTGCACCACAGGCACTACAGATACATTTACGTGCCACCCCATAATACACAATATCCTGAAAATATATAAAACACATTAGGAGAGTCACAAGCTGGGTAGCATAATTGTGCCTGCCTGTGCATTGCCTGTCTTTTTGCCAGCTGGCTATACTTTCCCAAACACAACTGACTGTTCTCAAGTCAGAACACTGACGAGCCGAGAGACGACACCCGGACCAAGTTTTGCATCGTCCTTCAAAAGAATCTGTTTCGTTCAATTAAGAAAAGGGGAAAAAATATCTCGCCGCATCCATTTAAACATTGAAGCCACTGAAACATGGAGCATTAAATAGATGGAGCCACAATAAAACTATTAGCAGGGGAATAGACAGATGCTGCTGTGCCGGTCCCCTTTCCAGGGATTATTATTTATTTACACTTCTCAGCCGCGGTCCCCCAGATGCTCCGCGGACTCCAGTGTGAAGACGGGGATGGCCGACAGGAGGAACGCGGGCTGCGAGGCGGAGAAGGAGGCCAGGCCAAACAAAATGTGGTCATGGGGCAGGATTATGGGGGCTAGATAACCGATAAGGCAAAAGCAGATGATAGGAAAGGCTACACACGTCAGTGTTCCTTTTAAAAACGAAACAAAATGGCCGATTCGTCTAACTGTGAACAGCAAAGGCCCAGTAGCATTCTTACTCCTCACGGCCCTTTAAGTTTCCTAGGTTTCCCGGTGGGGCGTCTCGGCCATAGACAAGGTGGGCTTATTTCTACCCCAGAATTTGGCTGCCGGTTCCCTCCCCCACCACACCCCCCCACCGGTGTCGCCGCCCCCCGCCCCCCCCCGGTCCAGGAGCACTNNNNCCCGGTCCAGGAGCACTTCAGCATCTCCGTGCCGCTCTGTATGCGCGAAGCCCCCTCTGAAAAACATCTTTATTCAGCTACTTCGCTAATGTCTGCGGCACAGGCATCAACATGCTTTGTGTGAAATGAATTACTGCTAATTAAAAATCAACAGAAATGAGCATGCAACACTCTGTGCCCCATTAATATTTTAACCAGCAGCAGCAGTAATTAAAGCAACGCTAATTTTTTTTTCCTCTCTCACTCAGCTTCCCACAACCGATCAATAAATTACATCAAAAAGTACAGGTGTGTTTTGCTGTCAGGGCCGTAATATCATGATAGATCGACATCATCTTTCATAGTTAGCGGGCCTCCGTTTCGATGCCAACTCGCAACTCGCTGCTATCTTCGCGATAGTGGACGGCTCGTGTGCTGGGAGACGCCCAGGGGTTTGGCTGGGCTGAGCACGCCGCCGTCACCGACAGCACCATTAACGAGGCTCTCGTGTCAGTGCCCGAAAACTTAAATTCACCCTTTCTTATGCTTGATATTTCAAACATATATCTTTCACCTGCTTTTCCTGGCCGTTCTTGGGGCCTGGAGCCTATCACCGACAGCATGACGTGCAAGGCTGGGTCACACTCACACGCACACACACGCCCACACACACACACACACATACAGACTATGAGTAGTTTACAGGCACCAGTTATCCTGACTGCACAAACAACCCAGAATACCGGCAGAAAACCACCCAACCCCCATGGGACCCCCCCCCACACACACACACACATACACATACACGCACACACACAGAACCAAAGCATGACTCAAACCTCTACTCTCCAGGTACACAGCTACAAAATGGACCACTGCGTCACCCAAACTGAAACATGTTCAATAATAATAAGTGTGCTATATGTAAGGAATTATGTCTTAATTCCGAAGAACAATTCTAATTGGGTAAGGAATGGAACCATGTCTTATTGGACTAAGGCACTGAGAATGGACAGGAGTAATTCTGGTATTGGGTGAAACTGCATTGCTGTAGTCGTAATGAATGAATTAATAATACTTTAAGTGACATCAATGTATCACTTTTTACTGCGTCTTTTTGCCATAAGTAACTGTTGTGACTGAGTTGGAACACACCAATAATAATAATAATTAATATCATTATTATTATTGCATTATTATTATTATTATTATTATTATTATTTAATAGTAATAATGATAATAATAATAATAACAACAGACATGCAAATGAGCCCATGGAATTATAAATGAAAGGAGGTTTTTGTACCCCAAAGTGAGGCTTAATAACAGACAAAATCGCCTCAATATTTTTTCCCTGAGAAACTGACCTTTACTTCTTGGCAGGGAAGCGGTACCCTTGGAAAGAGCTGGCAGGTGGCATCAGGAAAAGACTGGTGAGATTAGCAGATAATAAGGTACCTTGACGGTGCCGGAATGCCAGTCACAATGCATCCTTTTTTGCTTTTCCTCCAGCCGTCATGCGAGTGCACACTGTTGCAAGCAGCCTGCATGTGAAGAATTTACCGTGTTTGCTTTGTGACTCAGCCGTGTTACTCACTGTGTCAAAGAGCATCATTTTTTACCTGGGTAGCCAGGTCCTCTAATAATTGCAGAAATTATCCCACAATATTAATGTGAACATAATAGATTCCCTCTTTTTTTAATAATTTATATTTAGGATCATCACTTTCTCATTATTTCAAAAGTAATTACTAATTAGCACTAAGACCATGTATTAGTAGTTTGTACTCATAGTCACATGTACTAGTAGTTACTCAAATGTGCGTTTTTGTAAGAACCACCAAAAATCACACTGCTGGGTCACAGATAAGAGCTACATGAGGCAGACAGACAACAGTCACAAACTGCTTAATACTGCACGGATGTTTTTTTTTATTATAACTCACAGAGAACCATCACAGCCTAAAAGTGATATTACCTGTGTGACTTTAATGAAATCCAGCAGCTGTCTGTGAGATTTAAGGAGACCTTCAGCAAATCTTTGGGCAAACAGCGCAGAGTGCTTGGGAAACAGCACGACGGCCTTACCCCAGGGAGGACCGGGGGATCGACAGGTGGGATCCAACCTTGAGTTCCGAGCCATATCTAATTAGTGGAGCACAAATATTTAGGGAACAAAACACTGAGTAATGTGCTGAGGCCCAATGCGGGTACTTCTAAAGCACGAGGTCTTTGGGCGTTATGAGTGGTGTCCTTTATGGCCATACGATTCTGGGTGAATACTCTGCATTTTTATAAACAATGCGGCTATTATTACAACATTCGTTCTCTGTGAATTTCTCAGTGCGCAGATGCTGATAAAAAAAGGCCTACTTACACTCCATATCCTAAGAATAGCATGTGACCGTTGATCGCGGCCGATAGGAGAATTGTTTCACGGTAGGGTGCCCACAATGGGACTCTCAATAGGGTGCAAAGTAAATTCGGCGAGTCATACCGACACAATGGCCAATCGCTATTGAGACATGGCCGTGGTGCTGTCCGAGTACGAAACATTTCCACAATCGCAAATGAAACGTCTGTGTGAGGGACGGGCACAGTCTGTCCCAGGAGGGTGGTCAGGTCAGCGCACAGGGTCCTCCCACCTGCCCCTCATTACCCTGGTTATTGTGTTTGAGTATGTGGCTCTTCAGCATTCCCAGGAAGCCCGGTCTGGTGAGAGGATAGGTGATCCCCGTCGCCTGCTAAGTGAGCAGTATTGTTCAGATATCCGGTCCCAAGTGAAACTGCTATTTTGGTTTGGTTGGATCGGTTTTGATAGCTATATAACAGGGTTGCCTGTAAGGACAGAGAATTGAGAGGCCTGTTGGGGGTGGGGGTGGGGCATGAGAAGTTAAATGGAAATGGCACCTCTTGGTCTGGAGAAGGGCGATGTGGGGTGTGCATTCAGTAGCATTTTTCAGGGGCCCAGCCATGTCTTTGTGTGGCCCTGCTGTGTAGTGTTCCTACACCCCCCCCCACCCCCAACAAAGAAAAGGTCTTGAGTACAAAACTGAGTCTTCTTCTGAATTTCTGGTGTCACACTTAACCTTTTGTGTCTTTTTTTTGTGATTCTGAAAATTTATACTCCTTCCCAACATAATTTCCTTATAAAATCTGACTGAATACCGCAGCCCACTTATAACATTTAACTGTTCATTCTTTAAAAGGCTTTTTTTGTTTTGTGTGTGTGCGTGTGTGTGTGTGTGTGTGTTCCACACTCTCTCAGAGAGCAGTTGTTGCTGTGAACATCACATTAGCAGCAGCCACGCCACCGGCCTGCGCCGTCGAAATGTAAACAAACACAGTCATCTGGAATGACCCAGGATGGGGATGAGATCAGCTGTCATCTGTTGTTTTGCTCCCGCCGATGATGCATTTGGATGAAGCTGTCCTGGTGTCTTACCAGACTTACCATTAAGTTCCATGCTGGTGAGCAAGAGTGCCATTAGGGAGGGACGTCAGGATGGTTCCAAGGGCCCCTGACTGACAGGGGCGCTCTATAGTAAGAATATCCTTCCAAGGATACCTTACATATTTCAACTTAGTATTTCTACTTGTTATCAAGATTATTTACTTGCTAATATTCCGTTTTAAATTTGAAAATTGAATCAGCAGTGTTCCCACTCTCGGCTATTTGTCCTAGTCTCCGGTTCCTGCCCTTCTTTGCCAAGTGCTGACATCAGAAGACAGCTGAGGTGAGATTGCAGGTGCCCGTTCAGCTTTTTAAAGTATTTACATCTTTCACGTTTTTTTTATTTTTTTGTGCATATGGCACCTTAGGTACCAATATGGCAGCCGTTCCGCTGGGTTATTTTAATATCTGAATGTAGCCTATGTTTTAAAATTAACTACCTGTTTTAATAAGCATGACTAGCCACTAGTCCTTACCGTGTGGGCTTCGAGTAGGAGATGGCGGGGAGCGCAGAAAATAGATGGCAATTCAAGAATAATGCAATGGATAAAAAATTAATGTTGTCTAACTTAAGTGCATTTGCTGACTCTACATTGGTGTAAATCTGTAGCTGACAAGCTTTTAAGTGGTGTGGACTAAAGTGTAAGAGTTGTCAGGATATATGGCGGCAGTGATCTATGTAATGAGATACATTAAGATGCAAAACAGATTTCTGTTTTATATCAGGGGTCTGTGTGAATTATATTTGAATGCAAGTGCATGATTTGAGACATAAAACAATGTTTTGCTGCTAGTGTATACCTGTGAGTCCAAAGCTTAATGACATTTATGAAAACAGGAGCATCACTGTAGAAGGTGTAATAGAGAATGAATATTAACCAAAGTCATAGTTTGTTTGTTTCTGTCTTTCATTAAATTAATGAATTTGTGCTCACTGCGGCGATATTCTCCAGGGCCTCCGCAAAGTCAGAGTCGTTTACGCGGGGCAGATTTTTTTTTTTCCGCGCCTGCTTTGTGTCGAACATTTGTGATTTATCGAGCCAGGCAGTTCATTTTATCTGCGCTCACGTATTTTCACATGCGTGGCGTGACCCCTGGCGACCCCAAACGGACATCCCGGGCTCTTTTGTTCCCGCACAGCTAATTGTCAACAAATCCGTAAGCCGCGGATCAGGCTCCGCGACGGCGGGCTCGGCCGCTATTCTCTGCCGACGACAGTCTCCATAAACACTGCAGACTCCACAGCGATGAAAAGCTGACTTTGTATGCGACCACAGCCCAAAACAGGTGGCTGGGCACATTGGCCTCACTACATTGCCCATGATGTACGGCTGTATGTGTGAGTGTTGGTACTCCCATCTGTGGACTGGGGTAAATATACCATAAACAGTATTTTTGTTGATTTTCTGTCTACTTCTAAAAAAAAATAAAAATTCAAGAGTAGTTATTTTATCTCATGTACTTTCTTTTGTGTTCTTTTATGATTTCCCGTCAGCCTCACTGGTATCTGATACTAAAATCCGGTCCTATTGTACCGATTACATGTACTGGGCTTTCTAATGGCCACTGTTGTAATTGATTTGACTGATTTAACCGCTTCCCAGTGGAGAAGGAAACAGGGTCACACCACACAGGCTTACGGAATCCGCCCCGGACCTGATGTCCCCAGAAGCCTTTTTGGACCCAGAGTTATCGCACCCCCCCCCCATTTCATTTGGAGGGAGTTGGGACAGTTGGCCCTTTCACATAGACCATAATCCCATTGTGAGTGCCGAAGGCAGGCAGGACCCAGAAGCACCTCTGAGTGAGCGCCACCATCTGGCAGGGAGGCTTTGCAACAAAGAGGGAAACCTTTGTTTACGCAGCTGTGTCGGCGACGTGTGTAACGGAAACCTCGGACCGCGCCCCGATCGATACCATTGCTCAGAGCTTATTCTCTCAAAATGACCCAAAGAAGCTGAAATAGAAACAGCCTCTTTTTCAACAGATTTATTGTACATATTGTCAAAGTCCATTATCAGCATAAATAGTGAATACATCAGTACACAATATGGTGGGAAATGGCTAACTGACCAGCTACGTGTTTGCATACACGGTGCTGACTGGGTAGCGGTGCGAACTTTCTGCTCCCCACAGACGTCGGTATCGCGGGCCGCAGTCGCACGCGGCGCGGTCGTGTTTTCCGTTGTGTCCGGGATGCAGAACATCAGTTATTCACAAAAGAAATTGTGCAGCATGCCGTCTCGCTAGACAAAGACGAACGGAGGTGTGTGACGCCAAGAGCGGCGAGAAGCACTGCAGCCATCCAGACGGCATTTCTCTGCAATTAGGGGAGAGTGAAAATAAAGGGCTTTTCAGTGTCAGTAACAAACTCTTAATACAAGTATTAACAATTTCATACAATACCATTACTCACATATGCGTTAGCTCCCACATTTATTTGCAATCATAATTTGTAAAAAGTGGAAATTCCAGTTATAATAATTATCAATATAATTTTTTTCCCACCACATAAATTTTTATATTTTTCACCTTTTTACACACCTGCAGTGACTTGCCTTGGATTCTAAGTACACCCATACCTTACCTAATACGACAAAGGCCTATTATTGAAAGTAAAATTTATCCCTCATGAGCAATAAACACTGGAACATTCTAGAATGAATGCAATCAACCCCATGTCACCTACATTACACTTGAGAAGAGCTCGATGTTGAAAATGAGTTTCGAACAACAGGAACACCTGCGTGCTGGAATGTGTCTGAATGCCTCTGACACAGCAGTATGGAATAGTATTGCTTTTCAAGGGCTCCACAAAAAGAATATGCCTATTGTTACTCTCTAATCTGAACATGAATAAATAATAATGTTGTTAGCGTCTTGACACATGATAGATATTACTGACTTTACTAGTCAAACGTGGTAAAAAAAAAAACTTGTCCCTTTTAAGTTTTGTCAGTTTGATTGATGACGTTTTGTCTGGCGGCTTCTTAGAAACGCTGTGCGAGTCAATAGAGATTTCCCAGCATTCACCGGGACCCGGCATCTGTACCTCCTTGGATCTGAATGGCGGTCACAAAGCCAGCATTATATGGGTCAGCAGATGCCCCGTACCTCGGTCGAAATCTAGGAAGCGGGCGCGTCGCATTTATTTTAACGTTAAAAGGTCTAGCGCCTCGCAGAAGATGCATACGCGCGCGTACGATTGTCGGCAGTGAACCACCGGGAGCGTGCTCAGTGCGGGCCGCCGTGACAGCGCGGTGGCAACCGCTCGCCGCATTTCCATTGTGCAGACGCGGCCCGGCGGGTCTCAGCGGTGCTGGGATCAGGTGTGCGTGTGTAAACAGTGAGCGTGAGGCAGCTCAAGAGCACAGACCCCCCAGCAGATCGTCTCTCTGCCACCGGGAGCCAACTGGCCGGCAGCACGGAGTCAGCGGAGCAGTTTGGAGGAACTTGAGACCCACTGCTTTTTTATTTTTTCCAGAGCCATGTTCCTTCGGTGCCTCGCGCGTGCCCCGCAAGAATAAATATTTGAATATTCTCAGACGTTTTTAAACTAGCTTAAATTGGATCACTCCAGCGCTCCGCTCCGCCTGCCAAGATGCCGAGAGAGCGGCGGTCTTGGCGGGGCCGCCTTCCCCTCTACCCCCACCCTGCCGCCCCCTGCCCTGACCAGCCTCTGCACTATCTGCCGACAAACACTCTGCCCCCGGGCCCCCCGTTCCCTCATCCAGCACTCTCCCACTGCGAGCTCTGGCACACAGCGGGGACAAAAAAACCCCAAAGATGACGGCTTTTGGACTTGGAGCCCTGGTCATGTGACTCCCAGACAGTTCAACCCCAGCCTCAGCCGGAAGTTATACTTTACGAGACTTTTTATTTCGCAGCCAACACCGACAATGTCACTACTTCTTCAAATGTTTCGGAAAGAAGTAGCAAGAATACAATAAGGAAATGAAATGTATCGTTATTTTGAATCTACCTGCGCAGTATTGGGCATTTTTTTAAGATCCATAGTTTTAGCATTTACTGATGCTTCGGACGATAGCAAGCCAACCGATACGCAGATCCAGAAATACACATTTACTTGTAAAGTACAAATACACACTGTCATCGCTGATTCCATGCGTCTGATTTTCAGTTTAACAGATCTTAACCTAATGGCTTTACAAAGATTCGGTGTTTAATTGTTTCGATCGATTCTGGAACTTCCATTAAGGCATTACCTCTGTCTCTGCCCCCCCCACTCCTCTTTTCCCTTTTCCTCTCATCACACTCATTTCATCAGCTGTCTCTAATTGCCTCATTAGGCTTCTCTTAATTATAGTTATTAAAGTACTTTCTCCCATATCATATCATGCCACTCTTCGAGATTAGCTCTTCTTATCATTTTTGGTTGAATTTTATTCATATATAAATTTCTCCAGGATATTGCAAAATAACAGTGCTGTTCCAAACTACCTGGAGGGCAAAATCTGACTTTCAATGATGACATAAATGAAATAAATAGTTGGTGCAAATAAAAAATGATATAATAATATGTATATTGTATATTCATGTATAATAAATGAAAAATCAAATAATATCTATCTATCTATCTATCTATCTATCTATCTATCTATATATATCTATCTATCTATCTGAAAGATGTATTTATTTACTTCCTGATTGATTTCTTGATACATTTATTTCCATTTGTTTATTTATGGATATCTTCATCTGTATATTAATGGCACAGGCAGCCCAAACCTTTTTCTAGAGCATTATTGGCCAAGCAGCAACCTAGACAGAGGCAACAGTAACGGACTTGCCTGCTACACTGAACGGACAAGGCAGATTGTTCTCACTGACGGGTTTGATTTTGTTTGGTTCAGACCTCATTTGAAGCATGTGGCCACTGTTTCTTCTTTGCATACCTGTTGGTTGTGGTATAATGAGGGCCAAAATAATATAGTTATTGCTGCACTTAAATAGTGGTGTTACAGAAGGACATGTCGGTAAATCATTAAATAATGTCGTGCTGACTCACTGTTCATTTTAACAGCAGAGACGCCAGGGTCTTTCTCCTAGCTGTCATTAGCCAATAAGAACACCAGCTAGCATTTCTTCACATTCAAACAAGGCCAAGGTAATGGCGTGGCGATTCACAGTCCACCTGACCAGTGGCGTTTAGAAAAAGGTTAGGGCTGCTCACCCCAGTAACCTACAGATGAAGACGTCCGTAAATAAATCTGGAAATAAAATCAATCAATAAATCTGGAAGTCAATACATACATGTTTGTGACTAATTAACTAAATTATGAATTACTTATTCATTCATTTATTCTACATATTTATTTTACTCATTTATTTATTTATTTACTTCTACCAACAATTTATTTCTTTATTTATGCCAAAAAGTGTGTTTGTTTATATTTAAGTCACATTTTGCTCTCCCTAGCTACCTGAGGCATTTCACGACAAGCAGTACTTACTGAATCTTTTGGGCATAAATAGACGGCGTGTTCTTTTCCAGACTTTTTAATGGATTTGTTTATACTGTAAATGACATTTGACTTGAAAATATCAGGTATTCCCTGTCTTTATTTGCATATGGTTCTATTAAATTTTTTGGCATAGACTGTTGTGTGTATAATTTTTTTTGCATCACATAGAAGTGCCACATGGATTGGTTTATGGATTAATATTCCAAAATTGTGCCAATGGTAATTTGAAACAAATAGAATGGTAATGGTAATTTGAAACAATTAGAAATACACATGAAAAATCATAGAGAACAAAGAATGTTACCATGGTAGTTAGATGTCAATAGTGTATAAGTGAATTAATGATCATTTCACACACGTTAACAAGGTATAGTCACATATTAAAAATGACTTCTTCCTTTACGCCTTACATACTGGCCATAATGTGTTTAAGAAATAATTAATTGGTAGAAAATACAGTCTGACAAGAGTGTTTTTTATATACAGTATATTTATATTACAGTGCTCTAGAAATCTTTAGATCTTTGTCAAATGTACTTTATTATCTTGTAACTGATTTGGCTAATTAGCACTGTGAACTTTTTATATGTACGAGAGACAGTCTGGTTTCTGTACCTCATGTGGCCAAATTTATGTGAACTGAAGATCGTGATTAAATGTGTTAAATGTGATTTTTATATGAAAGTGCATGTGTATATATAACTGTGCCCTTAACCTTAACTACCTTAATGACAAATGCATTATGAGTCACACGCCACTCATCGCTGTGGTCTAAAATTAATGCCACAGCAGGGTGATTGTTTCTGAAAAGCCTCTCTGTGTTCCGTTTCGCGTGACTCCGGGGCCCGATTCCCAGGCAGCCTGCAAACCATGCAAACCATGAGAGACAAGGCTGAGCAGGACCAATATAACGCCGTGCAAAGATAAGCAGTAAGAAGTAGGAATATCAGTCAAATACGACACATTCACAGAAGTCAAGAACCACTGGGGAAGTAAACGCCCTCCCTGTCAGAAACGCTAGCTAAACGGACACCTCATCCTAAATGACGTAGGCCCACCACAGACCTGATAGCCTGAAAATCAAATGCACAATCATTTGAGAACTTTATGTGAACACTGCAATTATAAGCAGAGAACAATTAGATGTGACATTGTGGCTTATTTTTAGAGGCACGTGTTTCAGCAATAGATTACACAACCTGAATCAGCCATTTCTATTTCTACTGGCACTTATGCCAGAGAGGTAAAGTAAAAAACAACACGGACAGCCTTTACAGCTGGCTCAATGTCAGGGTTAAAACAAAAATGGCATGTTTGTTTTGATTCAAAAGGTTTAGGTTGATTAGGGTCTGCTTGCTAAGTCAGATATAGGCGTATAGGTATACCCCCAAATGCGTGATCTCCGGTGACAGAGCGATTCGGTCATTCCATCTACCATAGTACACAGGTCGCTTTTAAGGGCTCGTTCTGTGTCTTTTGCACGGCACACAATGCCAACGGTCGCGAATTAACTGCTATCTGTGAAGAGACTGAGGCACTGCATTAAGAAGATCGCAGCACAAATGGAAACGGTAGCGCAAAAAGGACAAGCTGGAAGTGGAGAAGCAAAAGGACGCGATAGGCTGCTCTCCCCCGGCCCCTCAGCTGCGACTTCCCCAGGCCCGCTAATGAAATCAGGTGCTAAATTCACAAATTGAATAATTTCACTAGGCTCTGCAATTTCTCGCCAAAGAAATAGCGCCAAAATGTGCCCTTTTTGGCAGGAGGGAAAAAAAAAAAACTGCAATGATAATATTTTGTGTTTCGATTCAAGAAGAAAGTGTCGCGCTCGTCTTTAGTGTTTCCCATAGATTGACGAATTTGGTACGCGCGTTTTCCTGACGTGCCCCGTCCGTGTAAGGTTCCTGTTCCTGACGTGCCCCGTCCGTGTAAGGTTCCTGTTCCTGACGTGCCCCGTCCGTGTAAGGTTCCTGTTCCTGACGTG
>JAODKL010000135.1:17203166-17222106 GCA_026780765.1 Petrocephalus schoutedeni
GAAACACCGCACTGCTCCTTCCTGTGCACGCCGCAGCGGGCCCGTGCTCCCGGGGCCGACAGCGACGGAAACACCGCACTGCCCCTTCCTGTGCACGCCGCAGTGGGCCCGTGCTCCCGGGGCCGACAGCGACGGAAACACCGCACTGCTCCTTCCTGTGCACGCCGCAGCGGGCCCGTGCTCCCGGGGCCGACAGCGACGGAAACACCGCGCTGCCCCTTCCTGTGCGCGCCGCAGCGGGCCCGCGGTCCCGGGGCCGACAGCGACGGAAACACGTGTAAAAATGCAGAACCGGGAACAGCCTGCCGTTTCACCGCAGCCCTGGTGATACCGGACTGACAGGAAGGTGGCTGTTCTCATAACTGCTGCTTTAGGGCGGAGCATCGAAGGAAAGCTCTGGTCAGGAGGAAGGGTGTGAGATCCATCGGCATCTATTCAGCAGCCTCAAACACCGCTGTGGACCGAAAGTGATCCCAGTGTAAGACGCGATGGTTCTCTCACCGTAATCCCAGGACGGCTAAGAATCACACGAAGCAGGACGTGCAGCTATTTTTGGACCTAAAGAGCCCCAGCGCTGGATCTTATTCCTCCGCTGCCGTCCGGACTCCCTTGACAGGCTGTGATGTCACGCAGGCAGGTGGAGAGATAGATGGAGCTCGCGAGGACCAGATGATCGCACAAGTGGACACAGTTGAGTTTCTCGGCTTTCCGGGGGGCGGGGGCTATCAGTCTGCTCATTAATCAGCCCCCCCATCCGCTCTCTCCCCTCTGGGGCTCCGGTGCTCTCCTCCGGGCTGAAATACAGGCCAGTGCAGCAGAACGCGACACGGACGGCGACGGAAGTAGAGCGAGCCTGAGAAACGAGCTCCGCCACACTTTAACACACCAAGAACAACAGCGTCCATTATGGCCGTGTGGGCAGAGCGGTGCTGGCTGCCGCCCGGCCACGGTCACACACACACGGCTCACCAAAGGCACGCAGGGCCAGCTTCACCGCTGTAGCTACCCATTGGCCAGGAAGCAGGTGATCTACACAGGCTGAAACAAACAGCCACTGACAGAACAACTCATGCAGGCATTAAAAAGATGTCTTAGACATCAACCAATTTGAACTCAGTTTTGTTAGATCTTGCAAAACTTATATTCAATAAGATCCCTGTGAGAAACGTATTTTTTTCCGGATTCAAAGCATTTCCTCTAGGTCATGTGACAAAGTGACCTAGTCCTCAGCGTAGGTGCCTCTTTAGACAGCCTGATGGAGGACATCCTTGGCTCCAGGGCTCTTCTTTTCGCAAGCAGATGGAGAGATGGGTCAATTTTATTTTTATCCTCTAATTCAGAATTTGTGGGGTGCAACTATATTGTGACAAGCACTTCCTAACATCTGAACTTTGAAAAAAAAACCCCAGCACATTACGCACTGCCGGGCTCACTTTACAGTGGCGACTTAGTTCTGAAAGACAATCCGCCTTGTAGCGGGCTCGCCTAATACATGGTAAACAGTGACTTCTAAAAGGTTTGATGTCACAGACTGTCATAGCAACCCAATGAGCTCTCTTGGAGAGGAGGGGGAGGAGCCAAGCCACAGGACACCGCAAGCTTTCGACAGAAGTGACAAGCGATACCGATCTGAGCCGCGAGACACAAGATGGGAACCGGGAAACGCATCTGGCTGACACCGGGGCTGCTGGCTGTCAGGCCGCATCTGTGAAAAGCCTCATTATAAGCACTAGGCAGACATGTCACATGGTCACAGGACACCGCTCGCTCTATATAGGAGGTGCCACTGTCCATTAGACTCTCTCCACCACTGTGCTAAGCCAGCTAACCAGTGAGACTGCAGGCAGCCCAATTCCCTCTTGGCCCTGTAAGCTTAGAAGTCACTGACAGACAGAGTCTTGTCCTTGTGAGAAGCCTCGGCCTGTCTGCCGGCCCTGGCGACCGGCGGCTGGCCCGCACTACAGAGGCTGCCACCTCGTTGGCCTTTTCAGCTGCATGCGAGCGTGTCTGGCTCCCATTCACAAAGCGAGACGCTACTCCCAAAGAAGACTCATGCGTCTCCGTAACCATGCTGCTCCCACTGGGCCCGGCTGTTCTGAACAGAGTCGTGATCATTTCCCGTTACATCACGACAGGCCTTGACCAAGACAAAGCCTAAAGGTCTCCTATATAAAACCATAAAGTACACGAGTGTCTTAAACTATTTTACATTAACAATGAATAAAACAAGATGTACTTTCTCTGAAAGAAAACCAAATCTCCTTCGGAGTACAGCCAATGGCACATTTTAATTAGGAACTAAAATAATTACATTTTATTTTAAGAAAAACTACAGCAGAAAAAAAGTAAACGTTAATTTATGTGTACATAGAGTGAGCTTAGCAAAATGATGTGACCCTGATGTGGCACCTGCAAAATCGAAAGTCACTTTATTTTAAGTTTTTCACATTTCTTGCATTTAAGTTACGATATGATTTTGCCCCACGACTATCACCAAAATAGGTTCAAAGATGGATGAAGATGGTTAGAAGATGGAAATGGAATGGAAATGACCCTGTAAGCTGGGTGTGCGCGGGCTTCCAGGGGTGGGACGCAGGTGACCGAAGCATCCATTCAAACCACCATTACCTCACTACAGACCAGGACTGTAACACTACACAAATGTTTGCACCGTCCGGTGACATCATTTACGTTTCTGAACTCACAATCAAATAAATTAATACATGTCTTTACACTGGCGACACCTACATTCCCAAGTATGTTACAGATGTTCAACATGGTAAATATTATGCTAATTGTGGCCGCGAGTCAGTTACGGTTAAGGCTAGTTACAGTCAGTCTTATTAGCATATATAAGGAAGAGCTGTTGGAAGTGCATCCAATTTGGTAACTCACCCGAGACGACATCCCAGTGTGTGGGTATGTGAGCAAGGCAGAAAGGGCCTCTGCAACTTAGTCTTAGTGATTTAAGGAGCTTTTGTCAGGAAAACAGGAAGACCAGGCTGAGGCTATAGGGTGTTGATTGCTAAATCACAGATTAGGAATGGCCATTATCGCTGATGGTTTCTTACATCTCCCACCTCTTCCTCCCTCCTAATGGCCAGTCCTGCCTGATAAGTGCTTCATTTCCTGCTCCCAATAACAGTATAAACATTTAATCTATCATTTAGAATCGAAAGTGAAAACACTCATATTGACAAAATCAATACTTCAGGATGGATTTGCACATCCCTACTACAGATATGCAAGTACAGAACACAATATTTAGGTTTGATGTAGCCTTATTTTTTAATGTTTATTTATTTTCCAAAGCTATTTTTATTTTGTACAAATAACCGTCTTTTAGGCTGTAATTCTGACAGACATATTGCATTTGGTGTAAATCATTGGCGACAAGGTGATTCAATTCAATTACAGTCACCAAGGGAATAGTTTGATTAATTAGAACCTGAATTCAAACTTTTTAACTTCACTGAAAAGAAAGCATAAATATTACAAATATCTAACTTAATTACACACTATTAGGGTGTCCAAACAACCTGTTTTTCCCAAACTTGTCCTCCATTTTGAGACCTAAAAATGCCTGAAGTGTCCAGGATATCGCTCTGTATAATGTTGACATTTGCTTTCTACAGTCAGAATATTTTCTGTGGGTATTATTGCGTTACTTGGACGCCTTTCTCTGTGTCCTGCCCCCAGAGTCCTCTTCTTTGCAAAACAAAATATGCCGCCTACACACTATTCGTGGACTACAAAGAATATTAAGAAACATTAATGTTTATTGTTATTATTAAACAGGGAGATCAAGCCAATGTAAATTGCAAAGAGGCCAACTGCTGCACTGTACAAAAAAATGAACACATAAAGGAAGCACAGATGGGGGTACTGCCAGTGTTATGGTCTACATGGCTCTGTCCCACCCTCCCTGAATGACTCGTATTTAAAGCTGAAGGTTCATGAAGTTGACAAGGGAAGGAACCAGTGAGTGAGCGAGGAAGGTAGTGCTGACAAAAAGTGGTATCGGGACACACTTGCATCCTTGACGACTTAGCGCGCTCCTCCTGTATATATGAAGTCTCGTCCTGCCCGTCCGATCCTCCTGTGTGCCACGCCCCCTCTTTAACCTTGTGTGAAATCCTGCGTTCGCCAGCTGTTTCTCGTTCTGTATTAGTGATCCTCTGTATTTAAGTCCGCGTTTAAGTTTATTTCCCCAGTCCGGTCATTGGCGTTGTGTGTCTCCGCTTGCTGTTCCCTGCTTGTTTTGGCTTCCAATAAACCTTGTGTGTACCCCTGGTATTTGAAGTCCTGACCCTGCTTCCCTTCTCCGCACTCGACACGCGTGTCCTGACACTTTATGCATGGGTGTCACCAAAGGTGAATTTCCCTTCCACAAAGGGCTCTCTCGAATAGACTTCCACATGTGAAGGGTGGATTTGAGTGAAAATCAGCCTTTGATGGTATCGGGAGAGCACTTAATAATTACACACACAAAATAACACAGCACAAAATAATTTCTGGGGCAAAGGAAAGATAAGGGACTGAGAGGCGCAAATAAGGATTTTGGGATGTAGCCATGGTTTAAGGGGTGGTGCTGTTCTCTGGTGACAGGGTCACCAGCATGCATTCACTTATTTTTGCAGCAGACAGAAGCAGATTCGTCAAGTTTTGAGAGCCAAATAAATTAAATAAAAGACATACGTTAATGAAGAAAAGGACTTGTGCCGCATGTTTGTAAAATAACTCAAACATGCACGCAGTTATAATGGTGAGGTAACAGCCTGTGAATATAAAATTGAATCCTTGCTCTTCAAGTATATATTTTAATGTAACCTGAACCATGGACAGTTCCAAATATTTGCAACTTAATTTTTCCAAAAATTGACAAATCTGCCGCTACCACACTTCTGCAAGGATACATAAACATTGGCACATTAATGCGCTTGTCACAAGTTAACAGGATCACCACTCAACCCATAACACCAGCGATGAAACTCGCCAAGCTTGCAGGCGCAGATTATGGGAATGACGCCATAGTTTTTATCCCGTGGAAAAAGAAAGATCGATCTGTGGACCAGATTTAATAATGAATCATAAACATGTCGTGGGCTGGTACTCAACCTCCATTACCGAAAACAGCCGATTGTCCACAGCAGTCATCTCCATTATTTAGTATTTGTGTCTTCGGCTTTGGTGCGACTAACCTTGAATATTTATAACGTTTAAAAAATGGACTCCATCTTTATGGCAAAGAATACTTTTTAATTAGCTAGCTAGTTAGCTACCTCAGAGTATTTACCACTACTAGCAAAAAGAATGTTTTCAATAGAAAAGTGTTTCACAAAAGCAACTAAGTGCAGAGATAATCACCTAACTATGATTGTACATTACAGAAAATCTACCTGCAGCACATGGACGCGATAGCCAACCCAGAGGTAGTACAGTAGTATCTCCATATTCAAGGAGGATTTTGCTCTCATCGATTCTGACCTTACACATGAATGCAGTTGAATCGCCACCTTAATGATTGACTCATAAAAAGCATCTGTACACCCCTAGTTTGAGGTTTGAATAATAATTTCAAAACATAATTTTGTTTTACCTGCTGCACCGAAATTGTACCAAACCATTTTTGTGTACCTGTAACAATACTACTATTAGGCATATAAAACTGGCTTCTCCTTCTCTGCCAGGCCCAAGAGCGTATGGCCAAAATCTCCCGAAGGGGAACTCCCCTCCATCAATCGCAAAAATTGACCAAGGGAGACGCCCTCTCCCACGATCATGAAAACTTTCACCAGCCAACAAAAAGTACTGCTTGGCCAAGCCTCCCTATTTCAGCACCTGCCCCTCGAAAAAGTCTGAGCACGTCACTGCCCCAACGTTTTGTTAAAAATATCTCAAGTGCAAAGGACTTCCTCGCATTACCATTTAGGGTTCTTTTTACATGCTTTATTTATTTAGTACATGTTTTTACTGGTGCAGTGGTTAGCACTGTTGCCTCACACCTCAGGGACCAGGGTTCAAGTCTCCCCCCAGGTTCCATGCGTGTGGAGTTTGCATGTTCTCCCCGTGTCATCATAGGGTTTCGTCCAGGCACTCTGTTTACCCCCCACAGTCCAAAAACATACTGAGGCTAATTGGAGTTACCAAATTGCTCACAGGTGTACATGTGTGAGTGACTGGTGCGTGAGTGTGCCCTGCGATGGGCTGGCCCCCCATCCTGGGTTGTTCCCCACCTTGTGCCCGTAGCTTCTGGGATAGGCTCTGGATCCCCCACGACCCGGAAGGAGAAGCAGTTTTGGAAAATAGATGGATGGATGTTTTAATCAAGAGCGGCACACATTTTTATATTGTTTATTTGTTTGTTCGTTTTTTAATTATTTTTAGAAAACAGGGTGAGACCTGAAGCTATTTCAAGTTAAGCGGCTTGTTCACTCCACAGGCCATGGGAGGCCTTCCTGTCACATCCTGCCCATCCGATCCTCCTGTGTGCCATGTCCCATGATTAACCTCATGTGAATTCTTCTGTTTCTCAGCTGTTCCTTGATCATGTCATTAGTCCTGTATAAGTTCGCGTTTAAGTTTGTTTCCCCAGTCTGGTTATTGACGTCATTAGGCTGCTCTGTGCTGTTCCCTCCTTGTGTCTAATAAACCCTCCGTGATCATCACCCGATTATGCTTCCCCGCTCCGCACCCGGCACCTATCACGCCACTTCCAGTCAAGCACCATATTTTACAATATAAACAAAAATAAAAAAACAGTGTAGGCACTTGACTTACCTTCTGAGATTTTAAGAACTATCAAGAATACAATAAAGCTTTTATCATCCTAATGAATGACAAGGTTGCCATTTTTTTCTTCTTAGCTGCTTCTGGACTACGGTATCCGCAGGCAATTGTAGGGGTGAATCTTTCATCCACAGGTGGAAGTTAGAAGATCAGCGGTGTGTCCTGTATGCAGATTGACCGCTACAGTTTCTGAGGAAGTGCTGCTTCTCATCGCGGTTTTTCTGGACGCAGATGTGCTTTGAAGTTTTCTACTCCTGGTCCCCTGCTTCTGTTTTTGTTTTTATTGTCGAGGCAATAAAACCTTCCAGGCCGCAGCACTTTGAAGAAGCATGATTTTAATTTTTCAAAGAGTGTCAGTGCTTCTCAATTTCCAGCTGAAGTGCACCAGTCAATAAGCCTCCCTGAACCACAGAGAGCAGCCCCATTAAAGGTAATGAGTCACTGAGGCTACCTCTCTGGGTTGAATGCACTGAATGTTTTTTATTTTCTCAATAGAGCACATTCAATTACCTGGCTGAATGCACAATAAAACACAGAAAGCACAGGTGATTCCCCAGTATTGTCTAGTTAACCTGTCAAGAAAAACCACTGGCACTGGATCTGTGTCATAATAAACACACTGGATTCTGCGCAATCTGACGAACATCAAGTCAGACAAAAGCAAGTAAACGAAAGTAAACATTTCTATGAATGATTGCTATTCACGAGGTTATACAATTGCTACAAAATGTGCCAAAGCAAAAAGTAAAACAGAACTTGTTTTCCAGGTAAAAATCTGCAGTCTTTACTTTCTTTATTAATATTTCATGCTAGCCTAAGCACTCCTCTCCAAGCGCTGCTTCCAGGGGGAATCCAACAGGTCACCCTCCATTCCTGTCCAAAATACACTGGACAGTGCCAAAACATTTGTTTTGCTAGCTTAGCGGAAAATGTTATCATCAATGTTATCATCAAAGAAATCATCACAGAGGACCATTACCTATTTGAGGGCACCATGGTAAGTCGTGTGTGAGACACATTACTGGGCAACCTCACTAATGACATGTTAAAAAGTGAACCCTATTAAATAAAAGTTACAGATCTGAATGGAATATGGATTTTCCAGCCGCTTCCACTATGTGCCGAGAGGACTTAAGAGAATAAAACCTCCCCAGCAGAAGCATTGAATGATTTGCAGCAGTCAACAGGCAACCCCCAGCACGATCTGACCAAATGCTTAATGAGAGCAGAAGGGACCGTAAACCGCTTCGTTTAGGTAAATCTCTCTGCTGCTAGAGGTAGCAAAGGTTCATTAAATGTTTTTGCTATTTTGCGTAATTTGACTCATCAAGATCATTTATTACGGTTCCCTTCCTGCGATCAGTGACGTTTATCTTGCCTTTTCTTATCAATTTGTCTTTACTTACCAGTGTGAATACTGGGACCACACTAGTGTCATACTCCCAGAAAGGCCTCAGGTTCCCAGATGAGGCCAATTGATTATTTACATAATTAGGTATTAAAGCTAGTTTTTACACATGTTGTAATATCTAATATATATATATATATTCTTGCATGATTTTCACTGTGCCCTTGTCTGTACATTCGCTTTGGTTTCGAACTCTCGCCCGGTTTTTGGTTACCGTCTTTGCGCGCCCCTCAGACTTTGACGCTTTGATCTCCCTGTATGCTCTGACTGCAGTTTTTGTTTTGCCAGCTTATGCTGTACGCTGTTGTTTGGATAGGGAGTAAGGTGTAGGATTTGTTGCTGTGGTTTTGTTTCCTCTGCACTTAGGTAAGTTAGCTTTGGGTTGCGTTCGGAAGCTGAGTTTTGTTTATTGTTTTCGCTATAGTCACTCCTGAGTCCTTATATATATGTGTGCGTGTGTGTGTGTGTGTGTGGATACTAATATAATGCAGATATAAGATGTATATATAATGATACGCTTCTCAGGGGTGTAAAAGTCACTCCTAAGGCTAATATCCATAGGCAAAGTCTGCATGCGATTGGTCTTGTTTAATACCTTAATGGGCAAGTTACCCCCTGCTTTTTTTACAACAGCAACATGAAAGCAAATGAAACCAACAGGGTCAGACGCACAAAGGATTCAAGCCACTATATTACTGTATATCCTGTAGTAGTCTGACAAAAACAATTCTCCCTTTTAAGGAATGCTCCAACTTAATAAGACATTTGCCAAAGTAACACACACACATTTTACAAGCCACAGCAGGAGTTTAATAAGCAGAGCCGTCTATTCGCCTAGGAGATCTGTGCACACAGACAATGCTGCATTATTCACGGCGGCCTTTTCCGCGCACCAAAGCCAACAATGACGGCCCTTCTCACAGCCGGCTCCCTCCTCTGCACACCGCACCACCAGACCAGCAGCTGGTTGTGAACCAGATTTATAGGGGTGCTTAGCGTGACTGTGCGGCACTCCGCAATCTGTGCATATCAATGAGATTGTTTTGTCGGGTAATTAGAGGGTTCCCAGAAAACTACTTGAAAATTATTATCATTCTGCTTGCAAACCATTACACTATTTGCTGCCCCAATCTGACCCCAGAGCATCATTAACGGTAGGCAAATTTCACATGGGGAAATTACCACGGGAAAAGGGTTAAAAAAACCTACATGCCAAAACTTCTTACTATGGCTTTAAAACGAAAGCACTATCGGAAAAAAAAATGCAAACCACAACTCTTACTATGCATGTTGTCACAATCTATGATGATATGCTGAGTAACTGATGTTTCAGTGTTCTGTGTTAGGACATACAGCCAAAGAGGGCAGAGAGTGTTAAAAGGAAAAGCTTACAAAACCATATGTATTTACAGCGTAACAAGTCACTACATTTCTGACACATTAAGTGAAAAGAATCATTATCCCAAGTATGATTATCTAACTAGTTTCGCTCCTCAAGTCTGTGTCCATGGAAACAGTAGTTGGAGGGAAACCGAGTCTCTCTCTGAGTCCCTGGTGTTAATTGGTGGTGATTTCTGCGCTTGTCACTGAAGTTCACAGTAACCACAAACATCCTAAGGGCGGCTTATTCAATAAGCGTGATTCCTAAGACAGTCAAAAATAAGAAATGCAATTATTTTGTACGATTAAAGGTTTCATATATTCTGCTTTCCATAACACCTTGCCTGGCATAAAGATAATGCTAATGCTAATGGCTAGCCTGGAGCCTATCCCACGTAGCCTTGGACACACTGGATGAAGGGTCAGTCCATCACAGGCTACACACTAGGTAACCACTGAGCACACTGAATGCACATTTCAGTGCTAAATAAATACATTCTCTTCATACCTTAGATGGATCTAATATGGTGTACATTTTATATTTATACTTATATGAGGTACATTGTAAAAACATCCTAAACTAATTAAGTACACTGACAGGGGTGTACTGAGAATAGTCAGGACGGAGCAGGTAGTCTGAGTTTTATGGCCTAAATGTTCTTACCCTGCTCATGTCTCCGCTGTGTCCAGGTAACCACTGTTTTGCTATAACATACCTTCCAGAGATGTAGTATAATTTGAAACATCTAGCGTCAGTCACCACACCATCTTGTAACACTAACAAACTACAAATCTGTTTTCATGGATATCAGTTATAGCTATTCACAACACACCACAGATAACATTAATTATGTAAAATGTGAGGAGAATCAAAGCATCCGCCTGGCGACTCCTATTTCCATTAGTCAGCATTTCAAGACAAATGTATCTATGAAGATGGGCCTTACTAATCCACTGTTTGTGTGGGAAAACCACATTTGTTCTTAAAATGGAACTTCAGATCAGCACTCTGCAGAAACACACGCCTACTCTCAGAAAATCTGCAAGGAGATAACAGAACCAAAACACCTGCTTATTCATAAAGTGCAATTCATTATTGCATAATACTGTACATCACAGTACCTTGCATGTCTGTGGACAGATCATAAATAATTTTGCTTTGTATTGCTTAGAACAAACCCCAGTTCCACAATCAGTTACCATGGAGACAAGTAATGATGTAAATGGAAATATCTAGCCAGGTCCTGAATATTACTTTTTCGTTTCCTATCAAATCTGGTATAAAGTAAACACCTCTTCCTAAGTTATGGTTTAGCCTTACAACAAAGTTGCATGAGGGAAATAGCACGGTATTACTGTCGTCCAGCCCAACTCAAAGTATCCCTAATTAGAAATGTTAAATGATGCATATAATTACTGTACCACCATGCACTCGTTCTATATTTACCCAGAAAGGGAAAGTCTCAGTTTTGCTGCATCAGATACCCTAATCGGGCTGTGATTAATGAGCTGCAAAGCCGGGTTAGGGTTATGGGGGTTAGGGTTATGGGGGTTAGGGCTATGGGGGTTAGGGTTATGGGGGTTAGGGTTATGGGGGTCAGGGTTATGGGGGTGCCTCGGCCGGACAGTGAGCGGTACCGTTAGGGAGCCAAAGCGCTGCGGGCTGCGGCGCTGGTGACAGCCGCCGTGCGGAGCCGGACGGCTGAAGCTTTCGCATATCCAATGCACCCACCCTTAGTCTAAAACCCAACGCTGCAACTGCATTTGGTACTTTTATGCAGTTACAGATCTGCCAGTCAGCACCAAGCAACCGATGGAAATGAATCAGTATAATATAACCCGGACAATGCATCTCCCAACGACCGTGCACGGCCGCTATATCGGGCACTTTCCGCTCTTCGCTTAGCAATAACTATGTATGTGTGTGTTAATTATGTACTAACTGGTCCGCCGTCCGCGAGCCGCTGGCAGTTGCTAAGTAACCGGCCGCCGTCCGCGCGGCCAGTTCGATGCGACTCCGTTCCTACAAACTTAGGATGTCGGCGCGCCGGCTGTCATGCAGGAATAAAGGCGAAAGTGACGTTACCTGGCCAGAGGGAATGTCCCCGGTCCCGGTCCCTGGTCCCCGGTCCCGGTTCTGTGGGATGCGAAGCAGCTACTGTAAGTCGGTTTGGATGGAAAGCACCGTCTGCAAAAGCCCAAAAACCTAACGATGCCCTTTTGGAGGACGTGCGAACTTTCAGCGCCGATGCCCCGTCGGTGCGTCGCAAGTCGGCGCCTTCCAGCTTACTCGCAGCAGAAGTTACAGTCCTCCACTTTGCAAAAAAAATGTGCATGAAAGCCAATGGAAGGGCATAAGAGCGCTTTCGGGGGGGCGGGGACAAGTGTGATTGACGTCCGCATTGGCCAATCATAGCGGAATGCCGACCTGACGTCACTCCTGGGTGTGGCCAGAGGCGAAGGGGGAGGTAAACAGTGTCTTTTCCGTGACGTGACTGTCACTTGGTACATCAACAGACGAAGTTGGCTCTGGTACTATGTTGTTTTTTTTTACATATACATTATTAAAAATAATTATATATATATATATAGCCATACGTACTCCATATTCCGGATGATGGGTATTAACCACTTGTGTGTTTCTCCATCCGTCCCCAAAATGCTGCCCTGGAGAATGTGTGTAACTTGCATGTGTGCAAATCGTATTACCGGCGAGGCCCAGATTAACTGAGAATTTTTTTTTATAATCAACCCTTTACGCATGAGGAAAGGATCCGAAACAATGTCTGAGCACCCTTTCTATGCTGGAGGAGATAGTGAGTTATGCCTGTGTTAGAGCACAAAGCCGACTCAGACTTGGGGCGATGTGGCCCAAAACGCCAGCCAGTACAAACTATGCTGGGACTGTAACACGTCGCATTTACTCATAAATAATATCTGGTTGCTAAATTGTCACGCCCACATCGTGCCATTATTCATTACTATAATTGTTCAAATTAGCTAAAGACAGCAAATTTAATAAATACATATTAATAAAAAACCGGACGACTATTGGGCATATTGTGAAGATTGTGAGTCCAGAGACCATCGTAAATTTGTAGTATTCGGTAAATCACTCCAGCTTTCATGAGTTTGTAAATGACCGAAGTGACATGAATAATGGGTGCTTATCGTGACGCACCAAGGCATAAAACCGGTTGCCGCACGTTTGTTGTTCAGAGTATTTATTCCGTTAGCTGTGGGTGGGACAAGAGGCTGGAAGTTGCAGTGATAAAGAATCCAGCGCGCTGCTTCTCCCAAGATCCCACAAGGAGGTGGGCAGTATACTGGGCATCCCTCTGCGGTCACCATGACAACGCAACTCTAATGCGGATGCTTGCGAGCCGCCCTTTGGAATGATGCAAATGAAAAAGATGGGAGCGATCTAAAAGAGGATCGGTCGCTTTCCGACGCGCAAAAAGCTGCATTTACGCAGGTGCCAGGCTGGATTAGCACGCCGCACAAACGCCAGGCTGCCCCCTGCCGGCACCCCGCTGCCCCATTGCCCCATTGCCCCACTGCCCCACTGCCCCATTGCCTTTAGCGCCATAGGGTGCAAACCAGGGTCGGGGCGGCATTAGCACAAGCGCAGCTATGCCTGGCATCTTGGGTCGGTTCTCCTTATCGGGGCATTCGGTTATCTCTCCGAGCGAAGGATGGCTGCGTTTCCATTACAGCTCACATGTGTTGAGTTGTTGGGCGAAATCCCCGGAGAGATGGTGCTTATCGCCGGGGAGGGAGTCGCTTCTCTCCGGCTGTAATGCGCAGGGCAGGGGCATGGAAGCTGAGTGCGCGTCCTCCATACTGCTGGCCAGTTTCAGCTCATGAAGTTGCTGGTCGCCACCCCCGAGGGGGGTGAAAGAGTGAAGGCAGTGGAAAAACAAGGTACAACTACCATAAACATGAATCAGGGCTGTAAGCTGAGAAGTGCAGTTAACATACTGTAATGCATCTTACAATAGGTAACTATTTGCTCAATATCGTGAAGCCAACATTTACCCTGGGGGGGGGCTGGATTGTGGGGACCAAATGCAGGGTTGCCAGCTTTGGTTTTAATCAGAGAAGTCTGCACGCTCATTTACAAGCATGTAACAGTTTTATTATCTTGTAAATAGTCAGTGGGGTTTGCAAACTGCCCCGCGCTTTTGATATAGCTAATTTTAGGTTTATAATGGAATAAAAGAGATTTGCTATAAGATTTCTTACATGTGCGTGAGTCTGAAAGCGTGAGTCACTCCAGATGCGTGAGAGTTGGCAGCCCTGGAAATGTCCCCAAAATGTGATTCTAAAAACCTTTCAAAACCTTCAAAACTCAATTTTATAAAAATCTGCGACTACAATAAAAAAAAACTGAAAATGTCAGAAGACATGTATTCTGTTCGGTTACTTATGGTTAAGGTTAGGCCTGGCTAGGGGTTAAAGGTTGCCATTACTGGTGTTGGGGTATTTTCCTACCTTCCACAGAAATTAATGGACGGTCCCCACAAAGACATGAATATATACCTGTATGTGTCTGTTACTATATATATATTTGTGAAATGATGATGAAAGGACTGGAAATATGGCTTGGGGGGGGTGGGACCTGAACCAGAGTAAACTGAGTGTTTTGCGTAATACGAAACTGCCTATTATCATAGCGACTTGAGAATGTTAAGTGAACCCCTTTGTTTCGTCATTCTAATAAATCACTCCCTGTATTTTACAAAATATATATTTTTGACCGTTACCAGTGTATGATAAATATAAGCATGCCAATATAACAGACTAACACCAGGTGCTGCCTTTCAGGTGATGTTTGTAGGGGGGCGACAGGAATTGCCGGCTGGCGTGACCCTCTTGGGCTGGCGATGTCATACACTGCCCCCTGTTGGAAGTGAAATATAAGCTGAGGTCAAAGCCCAGACTACCTGCCAAATTGTGCTCTTGTTCTGACTGCATCTATCCTCTATGCTTAACAATGCAGAGGTGTGAAAAGGTGCGCATAGTTTTATAAATGTGCAAATATCTGTTACATGTCATCCAAATATAAGGCTTGGTTGAGATTCATTTACCTATTAACAGAAAATATTATGTTACTTCCGACTGTCGCTACGTTAAAAAAATAAAAGTATGTGTCTTCAACTATTTAAAATGAGTCAGTGACAACTTAAATGAGTCTCAGTGCGTCATTACGAAAGAACACGGATCACGATGTACCTTTTGCAGGGGAACAAACTCACGCCTGTTGGTGTTTCCCAGAACACCTGTTTAATGCAAAATGTTTTAAGACTGACGATAATTACTACGAATTCGCCCACCCAGTGAAGGTGAATTCAGAGGCACTGCTGATGCCGCTTCCTCTGGGCCCACTCATCCATAAGATAGTAATTTCTGCATGTACAGTTATATCTCTCACGGAAGTAATAAACAATTTAGGGGTGATTAGTAATGTGTGGGAGTTAGAGGCAGGAGGGAGACGTCAGGATCAGCCGGGCTACAAAGAGCACAGCTGTGATGGTGCACAAGGGTGACGTGCGGCTCGGAGTTAAATGACAGCGGTCCTATCATTGGATAAGCAGTGGACTCTTCAGACAGGAAGTCGTAATAGTTCAGTAAGAGTCTAAATGAAATGTACATTTTTTCACTTGTCACGGGGAAGCGCTTTAGGGATTTACCACTCGTTCCTGGCCGCACCTACGCCCACGAGCTCTGGGTAGCAGCGCAAGAATGAGATTGTGGACATAAGCAGCGGAAATGAGCTTTCTCTGCAGGGTGTCTGGGCTCAGCCTTAGAGATAGGGTTAGGAGATACGGAGCTCAGACATTCGGGGCCGGCTGAGGCGGTTTGGGGATCCATCTAGGATGCCTCCCTGGGGAGGTGTTTCGGCACGTCCGACCAGCAGACCCTGGGGCCGGCCAAGGACATGCTGGAGGATTATATTTCTCTGGTGGCCTGGGATTGTCTCAGTGTCCCCCAGGAGGCAGCTGGAGAGAGGGGGGTCTGGGCATCTCTGCTCCGACTGCTGCCCCCCTGACCCAGATAAACAGTGGAGGGTGGACAGCATGCATGTGTAACATAAGCTAAATAAATAAAACACAACTGAAACCTGCGCTCCATTAAATATTCTGTAGAAACCATTTTAACTTTCAGTATAGTATTAGATTAATATGCATCATGAGCTGGATAAAGCGAATTGGGGAACTTGCTGAAGGAAGGAATCATAACAGCGTATTTTTGATAATTCAATTAACATAATTCACCTTTATTTTGCTACACATACATTTAACATTAAAGAAAACAAATACATGGGAATATATAAACTTAAAGGATAAGTTTGAATTTCAGTATAAAGTCTGCTTTTTAATGAAGGTCTTTTCAACAATAAGTTAGATACTTCAGTGAAACTGAATCGCCAAATAAAGAAGTCAATGGGCGGCTTCAAGGCTTCAGATAATTATTTCGGTACTGATAAGTGTGACAGTCGTTCAGTTGCGAAGGTAGTACGAGTGGAAACCATAGAAGCAGTGTTGTCTCCCCTTGCACACGTTGTCTCGAAGGTCCAACGGACTACCCTGTAGGAGCTGCTGGAAGCGACGATGTGCTTCTGTCTTGCTGAAGGAGCCCCGTAGGTCTAGGGGTGCTGATTTGGAGCTGGGAAGACTGACCCTTAGCCTCCTACTCGGGGAAACGGGAGAAGAGCATGGCTGACCATACGTCTCCTGGTCTGGCGCAGACCTGGACCTCTCCGCTGCCTCAGAAACCCGGGTCACAGGTACAGTACCAGACGCTGGTTGGATCGGGCCAGGTGAATCATCGCCCATTGCATAGGTCTGCTTTTTGCCACTAGGGGAAACCTTGTATCCCGTCCTGCTGTAGACAGGTGGTATGTTCATCCGTTCCTTGGTCTGGGGGCTGCCTGTTCCTTTTGCAAGGCCACTTTTGCTGGAGTCTTGGTTGACCTGTATATTAGCACGGAAATGACATAATTCATGAGTTGTTGCCATGGTCACTGGGTGCTATTTTAGCCTGTCTAATAGTTAAGGTCTGGACTCCTCAGTTATGAGGGCAGTGTTTAGGGGGACATAACCACTCCTTATGTCCAGTGAATGATTAGGAGGGATGGGACTACACTCTCAGGCCATCTTAAGCTATTGTACTTATACAATAATGATCATTTCAGTTAATTCTCTATCAAATCCAAAGAGAGTTTCCTTCTCATGGAACTCCTTTGTCCCCATGTCCATCAAATCCGAAAATAAGAAGTCAGTCAAAGCGAACAAATGCATCTTTTATTGGTACCTGTATATATTACCTGACTGGACACATTCTTAACCCCACACTCTTTTGTTTATTTTGGTGCAGATGTGTTCCATGCAGAGAATATGGAGGGGTCTATGATAATCTGAGTATTTGCACTGCGCGACTTCTCCACATGGCAAATGCTTGTGTATTATCCATCCATCCATCCATTTTCCAACCCGCTTATCCTGTTCAGGGTCGCGGGGGGTCCGGAGCCTATCCCGGAAGCGGTTGTGTATTATGTGTTATCTTATCTGTTGTTCGTTTTTATCAATAGCAATTGCAGTTTGTGTTCAAAACAAATTTCCTTTGGGACACTAAATATTTAACTAATCTAATCTAATAACTAACCATATAAAACAATAAACTTGGATATAGCAATTCTCCACATCAAACATTTGTTGTTAGGGATTAATTCAGGCAGGGTTGCATGTGACTTACCAGCTGCAGCCTGTAGGGGGCCATCTCACCAGCGACTGTCCTCTCATGGAAGTCATCCAGCTGCCAAGGGTTCAGGGGTCCACCTCCACCGCAGCATCATGCAAATGTATAACCTTCAATGTGCTTCCTATTGGTTCTCAGACCTTAATTTTTATGTGAAATTTTAGCATAGCTACAATGGGCCTGATCAGGCCACCATACATGTAGGTCTTTATTCTAAACAGAGGCATGACCACCAGGGAGTATGAGGAGAATTTATCATAAACTGTTACGGTATCTTCCTAGTGCACTTGAGTCACATCATTTGGTGCATTTGGGACTGCATGTGAACTGGGCCCCAGTTCTTAACTGTCTGTAATATGAATAAAATTGTAGTCTACATAAGGAGATAGTTGCTTGAGGCTGTTTGCTACCAAGGTAAGCAGCTTTAGGTGTGAATGATTGTGTATTGCCTCCATCGATACATTGTTATGTCAGTGACAGCAGTCATATATTTTGTGTACATGGCTGCCCTGGTCATATTTCATCTCTTTATAGGGAAAGGGTCAACCCTGTCTTATCTGCAACGGGCATGAGCAGAATTATAAATCACCTTCTGACAGGGGTGAGATCAGGCACAAGGACAAGTGTGAGACAATTTTAATTGCATATACCTGTGAAGTCTCTCTGGTAGGAGGGGGTAACCCCTCTGGCTGTCCGTTCAGGTAATGTAAAACCCCCAGGGCACATTGCCTTTGGGGCTGTGGGGTACAACTTGGAACCTTCATCTGGCCTCCACTTGAAGACAGATGTTGAAGAGTAAATGCCACCAAAAATCGACATGAGCACCATAACCAATAATAATGGGACACATGCATAGTGGTGTATTGCTGAAATAAATTATACATGGTTGTCTCACATGATGGGAGCCCTGTTGTCCTGGACAAATGAGGGCCTTTGTCCTGTTGTCTGAAGGCCCCGCCAACACCTCATGGCGGTAAGGGCCACCTAAGTACAGCGGAGGTATCCAACTTGACGCAATCTGACACAATTTTAATGGATGCCAGCGACTAAAATACCTTAATCGTAAACGATACTCTTTCAGTTGCTGTTCTTCTTACCCTTGGTCTTGCTCAGAACAGTAATTTTTGGGATCCTCGTCGGGACAGAGCCGGGGGGAGGGGATGGCACCGCGGCCTCGACACCAGTGTCCGGATCATCAGGGAAGCGGAAGGTGGGGAACATCGCAAACTGGGAGATATGGGACTGGTATGGGTGGTGCCTCTGGGTTGGGACAGCTATCACCTGCTCACTGCGAGAGATACAGAGGGGGAGACACGGTAAGAGTCACGAGAAGGTGATGGCTGTGAGAGTCACCTTCTCACTGCGAGTGATACAGAGGGGGAGACACAGTAAGAGTCACGGGAAGGCGATGGCTGTGAGAGTCACCTTCTCACTACGAGTGATACAGAGGGGGAGACAGTAAGAGTCACGGGAAGGCGATGGCTGTGAGAGTCACCTTCTCACTACGAGTGATACAGAGGGGGAGACAGTAAGAGTCACGGGAAGGCGATGGCTGTGAGAGTCACCTTCTCACTACGAGTGATACAGAGGGGGAGACAGTAA
>JAODKL010000135.1:17269621-17281426 GCA_026780765.1 Petrocephalus schoutedeni
GCATAATTGCGTGGAAACAGGACGGCCATGAAGAATGGGCACCATAATCAAAGATAAAGGTGGTCCAACGAAATATTTAAGTATGAAACTTTTTTTTTTTTTGGCCAGGCTGTGAATAAACGGTAATAAATATGTAAAAATAAGGCTGGGTCCTGCACAGCCATTTTTAAGTCTGAAATCTACAAGTTGTGGCCAAGTCATCGTACCAAACGGACTATTTAGCTTTTTCACACGGGTACCGTCAGCCGCCTCAATGTACCATTTCATGCATGGTATCAGTATGTGTGCTCGTTCAAAAAAAGTCCCAAGGTAAAGTCAGATCTGTCCCGGAGGAAAGGGGGAGCATAGCACCAGAGTTGAGATTGCTGTGGTTCTAGGTCATTGTCATCTGAGAGTGAGTGAGTGAGCACAGCTAAGCAGCTCTTATGCTTCTGCAGGAGATTATCAGTGTCTGGGTTCGGGATCCACGCATACAGGGCAAAGACTTCTGGCACGCCCACATCGATTATGAAATCTGTATACATGTAAGTATTTCGAGAGCTGTGTTCTAAAACTTGGCATGTTTTCTTAATGCATGTCCTGATTGTTCCACAGTTACTCCCCTGTTTTGTGCTGTTTGTACAGAGGGTAATAAAATAAATATATATAATGTGTTCGCGATTGTCTCGGTCTTTATCCTCTTTCAGACCAACAGCATGTGCTTCACCAAGAAGACGTCCTGCGTGCGACGGCGATACAGCGAGTTTGTGTGGCTCAAGCAGAAACTGCAGGAAAATACTCACCTCATGTAACTGCGCGCTTTATTTCACAAACTCCCCGTAAATGTCTTCCAGTGTAGTTTTCATGCCTTAAAAAAAAAAAAAACGTCCATAGAGCAGAAGTAATTTTCAATTGGATGAAAACCCGCGCGTGTAAGCATGTCGTGACGCTTTTTCGACGCTGTTCCAGTTCGATTTCGGGTATAATTAGTGACCCCTCCCAATACTAAGCATGCAGCCCTTCTTGTCATATTTCAGGGAGCTGCCCACGCTTCCCCCGAAGAACCCCTTCTTCAGCCTTAATAACTCCCTCCAAGTCGGCAAGAGGATGAAGGGACTGCAGCACTTCCTGGAAGTGTGAGTGTCGCTCCGTCTGAGTCGGAGAAAAGAAACGGCCACTCTGTCCTTTTCCTGTGATTAGTGCAAAAGGTTGCCCAAAGTACTAAAGAGAGAAGATTTCCTGAGATATGCTAGTTTACCCTTTTTTTTTGCCTATAGTTGGTGTAATATAATGAACCACAAGGAATTAAGAGCGGGAGAAAAAGCTTGCTTCTGCAATGCGCATGAAACCAGTTTTAATCAAGTGGCACTTGATTGAAGGCAGATATTTTGTTCTGGCAGAGTTTTGGCCGCCTCTTGCATCGAAATATGCACGCTCGTAATCTCACTGTGGCTTTGGTTCGGCCACAAAGTGTTTTTGTTCTGAATTTAGTTTATAATGTAGCCGTGACCACAGAGTAGAAAGATTCTTTGTGTGAGCTGATGGCACAGACGCATGATGCTATACTTCGTGCAAAGATTTTGCCATTTTCAAATTTTCATTACTAAGTGAACGATGACTTGAAGTGTGATGGCCGGACAGATGGCGGATAATAAGCTAATGTTGCTACTTGGGGTCTTAAAATTCAAACAAACCCACGATTCTTGCTGTTAGACCTCGAAAAAAGTCAAAGGCACAGAGTTATCAGGAGTCAAGCCCCTGTTGAACTATACACCAATTGCTCACAACCACTTCGGCAAGGACCCCCTTCGGTGCGTCTGATTGGATGACTAATCACCATAATTAGGTCTGAATTGCATTGCAATTTACTGATGTGCTTTTGGAGCCTTTTCTAAGTTATGTGCTTCTCCTGACAGAATTGTCCAGAAACCTCTGGTGCTGTCGGACAGCTGTCTGCACCTTTTCCTGCAGTCGCAGCTCAATATTGCCAAAATGGAGGCATGTGCTTCGGGGAGGACCAGCTATTCTGTTGCGCAAGCCATCCAGAGCTGTGGGAGTGCAATCCAGCGTTTCCGCTCTGATGAAGATCTGTCTGACCTGGGAAAAGACGGCGGTGACTCGGACTGCGAAAGGTATGAGACATAAGTTGCGGAGAGCTGGATTGTCAGTCACGTGCCAATGCCATGCAGGTTAAACATCCAGTTTTACTGGATTCAGCGAGCGATATCATTCCAGTCAGTCTACAGATGCATGAATCTAACCAAGTTTTCCTTTGCCCCTAACTGTGAAGCCAGTGTTTAGTATAAACCTATTGGAGGGTGGATAAAAGTAATTTAACATTTCCAAAATGTAGTCAGTCTGCAGTATATAAGAAACCTTCAAATGAAATGCATTCTCACAGCTTCTGCCAAAATATGCGTGGGGTCTGTATCTGTAGCGGGTCTGTATCTGTAGCGGGTCTGTATCTATAGCGGGTCTGTATCTGTAGCGGGTCTGTATCTGTAGCGGGTCTGTATCTATAGCGGGTCTGTATCTATAGCGGGTCTGTATCTGTAGCGGGTCTGTATCTGTAGCGGGTCTGTATCTATAGCCGGTCTGTATCTGTAGCGGGTCTGTATCTGTAGCGGGTCTGTGTCTGTGGCGGGTCTGTATCTGTGGCGGGTCTGTGTCTGTCGCGGGTCTGTGTCTGTCGCGGGTCTCTGTCTGTCGCGGGTCTGTGTCTATAGCCTGTCTGTGATCGCAAGGTCGCCAGTTCAGATTAATAAATTGGTTGTTATCTTACATTTCATCAGACTATGAAGTGCCCAGATTTCTCCCGGGGGGGGGGGGGGGTACTTGGGTTTCCAGGATGCTCATTTTAGGGATCTTCAACTGTAGCCCTGATTATCAGCATATGTGCCATTATCTTAAACGAAAATTAGGGCACCCTGAAGTATTCCTACACGGATGTCAACGGGGCCAGTTGTTTTAGGAAAGGTGGTTTATAAGAAAGTTACATTTATGGCAGCCAGACTTTGGTGTGCTGATGGTCCCTACCATAGGAACAGAGGTAATGTACGGTGCGCTTTCAGTAATACTTAGGCGTAGTGTGCGGTCTGTCAGTGCCCCATGTAAACCTGCAGCTTGCCTACTCTGTCCTTCTCCCTACAGCACCGCTTCCTCGGGACTGGGGCTTAGCTGTGACAACGACTTACCCCGTGTGGAGCAGAGCGCTAGGGCCAGTGGTGCTTCTGAAGATGAGCCCAGATAGTCAGCATGTCTGCGGGGCAGCCAGCTTGCCCCTAGTCTCTCAGGCCACAGCACTTTCATGTCAGGCTGCTACACCCTCCTGTTATTCCCAGGAATGCTGTTAGTTTCTCCTAAAACCCACCATGTTTATGCTCCCTTGATGCCTTTACCTCAATAGTGATAAAGGCTTTCAACCTAACTTATTTAAAAAAAAAAAAAAAAAAGTTTTTTTTTTTTTTTTTTGGCGACTGCCGGAGTTTTTGATGTACTCAACATGGAAAGTAGACCTATCAACAACCAAAGTTTTATTGTCTTGTCCTGCAAAAACGTTGTCAAGTAAGTGTTTATGGTCATATGCACATAAGATAATAGGACTCTGCGTATGAGCTGCTTTGAAATGTGTAAAATACTAATGGGATCAAACTGCAAACTAATAACTCTACCAAATGAAGGTCGTCTTAATGTGTGAATGAATTTTAGTTTTATTTTAAATGTATTGTGAATGCTTTGTGCTTTGGTCTTCCAACCTGTACTAGCATATTAGGTTGGTAAAAGATTACATAAATGATGTCTTTTCTGTGTATAAACTACTTGGATTCTGCAAATAAAGGCTGCCAAGTTCAACTAAAAGGTTCTTTTTGGCTGTTTGTTCATAGGGATTGAATCATACCTGCTTGGGACTGTAACCATCTAGAATAAAGCTTCTGTTTTTTGTGCTGGAGCGTATGCATAATCACGGTGTGGATTCCAAAGATCTAACCCTATTCCCCATTGAGGATGGCATTATTCAAGAATGATGTCGTTGCTATGAATGTAAACCAAGCTCAAAAGGACTGATTTTGAATATTTGTGTTCCACAAAGGTTTTGGTGCAATTCAAGTCTTGCAGTGTCATTTATGTTCAGGCAAGTGGTCATGCTTATGCTAATGTTTAATACTGCAATGTAGAGCAAAGCACGGGTGACTGTTGGCTTATCTCCCAGGGGGTGCCATATGAGACCCCAAATTTGTTAAAAAAAATAATAATATATGCACATTTACAATAAATTGATATAACACAAAACATTTTTAGATGTATAGGGGTTGGACAATGAAACTGGCAAATAGTGTTTGAGGTTTCCCATCTGTATGTGTGAACTGGTGGCCAGTCTTCACAGATTGCACATCCCATCAGTAAGAGCAGAGTGTGAAGGCTGAATTAGCAGAGCAACAGCACAGCTGTACATAAAATATTGCAATCCACACCACATAATGGGAAAGACATCAGCGTTAGAGTTCAAAACAAGACAAATTGTTGGTGTGTGTCTTGCTGGTGCATATGTAACAAGGACAGGAAGTCTTTGTGGTGTATTGAAAGTCACGGTATCTAGGGTAATGTTGGCATACCCCCATGGAGGATAAGAGTAACTGGACGCATGAGGAAGCTGTCTGAAATGGATGCCCAGGTACTCACCCGGATTGTATCCAAAAAACACAGCTGCCCACCTCACTGCAGAATTAAATGCGCACCTCAACTCTACTGTTTCCACCAAACTGTTTGTCAGGATAACTCCATACGGTTAGCATTCGTGGTCATGCTAATACACGTTGGTTTCAGTAGTTCCGGCAATCATGGACTTTGGATGATGTGAATCATGTGTTGTTCTCTGATGAGTCCACCTTCACTGCCTTTCCCACATCTGGGAGAGTTATGGAGTGGAGAAGCCCCAATGAGGTTTACCACCTGGATTGTTGTGTACGCAGAGTGCAGCATGGGGGTGGATCAGTGATTGCTTGGGCTGCAATATTATGGCCTTTCCTAGGCCTGCTACTTGCTCTAGATGGACGCATCACTCCCAAGGACTATTGAACCATTTTTTGGAGGACCATGTTCATTGTTCACCCAGTGGTTCAAACATTCTACCCTGAAGGTGGTGCCATGTATCAGGATGATAATCCACCAATACACTCAGCGATACTGGTGACAGGGTGGTTTGATGAGCATGAAAGTGAAACTGAACATCTCCCTTGGCCTGTCCAGGCACCAGACCTGAATACTATTGAGCCAATTTGGGATGTTTTGGACGAGTGAGACAGGAAACGTTTCCCTCCACCAGCACCACATGGTGACCTGGCCACTGTTCTGCCAGAGGGATGGCTCCCAATGCCTCTGTCCACTGTGCAGAACTTGTCTATCATTCGCAAGACAAACTTATGTTGTACTGGCCACAAAAAGAGGCCCTTCACCATAAACTATTGTGGTCTAAAACCAGCTGCTTCAGTTTCATTATCTAATCCCTGAAACTTTATATTGTAGTTTTATTGAGCTTTATGTGTTCAAATACCAAATCGCCTATGTACCGGAGGTAGCTTTGGAACAGCAAATCGTCTCTTATTCTGGGGTGCAGCTGAGGTGTTCGGCCGACTTGTTATTACATCGTTCTGCAGTGACACCTACTGCGCATTGGGTGAACAGCGAGATGCTTGTGGAAACGTGGCTTTCTGACAATAGGCCTCTCCAAAAGATGGACTCATTTACCCATCTGAGGCAGCTAAGGCGCTGGGTGTTAAGGAATTGACCTCAACGGGTTTTCCACACTGGCAAAAAGCGTGACGTCAGGATTAATTACACATTTGTCTTTTATAATTATACATAATTAGCTTCCCTCGTATTCTTTCACTCAGTTTGTGTAGCGACGTATTTGGGGCCCTGGCTGAGGCCCGTAGAAGCCTAAAGGGACGCATCGTTTCTGATACTCCTTGGTTATTGTAACACAGATGCCACTATAATGAAGCTTAACGATACGTCTGTGACCGGATAATAATAGTTTTGGATATATACATATATAGGCCTAGAATAAATAGCGTTGCTATTGAAAATACCGTACGGCCAGATATGAAAAGCATGGTAGCTAGTTATAATGGGATTGAAATAACAAGGAGGCATGAGCCGTATAATGGACGATATCTTGTCAAGTGCGTTCTTCTTTTTATCCTTAGAAAACGTTCTTGCCATAGTAGTACAACTACACATAAGGGTCCTCCTCGCCTGCTACACCAGATTGGTTTAGCAACACGAATTCGCGAGTACATATTCATTTAAATGTACCTCAGAATTAACTCAATCAATGAAAAGAGTAACGATTCATTATTATTTGGCCTCTCATTATCTAAGCAAGTTATGCGGATCGGAGAAATCGGGTACGGTATTAACTGCATTAGCCGGCATCATCCGTCGCTGTTGTAAGGTGGAACGTATGTGGTATTTGGTAAAGGACGGAGAACAAGATCTGCTGCGGGTCCCGTTCCTTAGGCCTTAGCTTCCTTGGACGCGTAATGCAGGCCGAAGAGGTTGCGGCTGCCTACTTCTATCTGAACACTAGGGGGCAGTTATGCTATTTTGTTCGGACATTCTCGCACTATTAGGCAAACAGCAGATACGTGACCCCCAGTTCAGGGACCTCGTCAATTTTAGCCCAACAAACAAAAACGCTACACATAAAAAGTTTATTATCACCATTATAATCATCGTTGTTATTATTTGTTGTTATTAGCATTGTTATATTATTAATATATATCGTCATTTCCCCATCCATATTTAATTAACATATTTAACGAGCTGGCACAGACATTAACTATCTGCTATAAATGTTTTATAAGAGCTATGAGAATTAACTTATAGCTTATGGTACAGAACACAAGGTCATCCGCTGAGTAGTATTTCTGTGCTTGGCTTCTTGAAAATGTTTAATATGCAGTAAACCCCACCGTTGGCTAAACTGCTGAGCCACGATTAGAGAACATAAAGAACATTAATGGTTTTGTGCTGAAGTGTTATGTTACAAGAAAAACAGAAAATTTACATCCATTTCTCAGCGCTGTGGCCGCCCTTACTGGTGTGTCTCGGATACAGCATTTTAATGTGGCCCTACAGTAAGGACCTGGTCCTGAGCCCATTTCTATGTGGAAGTAGGCCATCTCCAACCCCCCGACTTAGCACAGTGCTGGTTAATTATCTGCCAGGCGGGGGGGGGGGGGTCTATAACGCCACGGCATGGCCTACATACGGGCACACGGTGGATGACAGCGGGTCCCACTCTGACAGCAGATCGCCTCACGGCTCCGCTTTGAGGTCCCCTAGTTTTCTCCTACGCGCCATCCTCCGCCTGACACTGTGCTTTTTTCTGCTGATGAGTGGAATTTTTAATAAGATCTCAAAGGAGTGTGCCAGCTTGGTTCTGAGGTGCTATTTCTGGCACGTATTGAGATTGCAGTTCCCAAAGTGATCCTCCCGGGTACCCTCCCACCAAGACGTGTCAGCCTAACGACAGTGATGGGCCCGGCTCTCGCCGCAGGCTGAGTGCTCGTACTGGGGCGTCCCGGCCTCTCAGATGGCCTCACCTCTGCTTCTGCGCTCCGCCACCCAGACGGTGCACGACTGCAGCCTCAGCTCCTCCTGCACGACAAATGAAATGTTACATCTCTAAGAAGACTTCCTTGTTGAAGACCCTTCCGGAGATCTCTCTTCCTAATACTTCAAAGAGCTTTTCTGCTGGGACGACACCTATTTTCTCAGTAGAACCAAAAGAAAATACCAGATTAGAGTTGAAAGGATGAAAGTGACTTTTAAATTTAACAAGAGTTTTGCTGCTACGGGGAGTCAGGCAGACGGTGCGGGTCAGCACTCTGTCCGTTTGTATATGTGGCTGCCGCTTACCTTTGTGTACACTAAAGTTCATGTGCCTGCAGATGGATGGGTATGGGATGACCTTTGTGTAATGTTAATTGGATTATTTTGTCATGCAGAAAAGTCCTATAGCATTCTTTATGAATTCATAATTACATATGGACAAAAAAGGCTTATGCAACCAAGACCGACGGGGGGGCAGGGCAGGAGATATTACAGTAAATTGGGGAGGGAGGGCTAGTTAAAGGGTACAAAGGCTGTCAGGCTGGGAGGGGCTGTGTGTCGTACGTATTGGCCTCCCGCGTGGTAATTAAACTGTCATGTGTGCTGTACCATAATATTTGGATGGTCTCAACCCCATACAAACATATTAGGTTGTGTCTCAACCAATCAGACGTGTGGGATGAGCGCGCCACCTTTTCATCCAGCTCCCCATAAACACGCGGGATTTCTCTTCATTGGTGGGCAGATGTGTCCCGAGCTTCTGTCCGCTGACGCTGAAGCCACCTGATCCTTATCTCCTTAGGATGCACACCATCTGTGCGCTCAGTTACGGCCACGCGGAGGCCGGCGTGCCGACAGAGTCGCGCCGAGGATGATTTACGCGTGTTGGGAGTCTGCGCTTCTGCCCGTGTGCGTAAATTTGCTAATGAGGCTGATGCCCGACCGTAAAAACCTTACAGATTGCAGCGCGCTTTCATCTGGGGGAAGTGGCAATATGAAAATGCTCTTTCCATCAAGGCCAGTGACCCCCCCTCATGGAAGTGGTCCACTCTTCCAAAGCATTACTAGTGTGGTAATGTTGAGTTGAGTTCATACATTTTTTGCTCAAAAGGTGTTTTAAATATTGAACAAGAATAAACAGTACATATACAATAAACATGGTAATCAGCAGTGTGGTGCAATGAATGCTTGCATGCATTCAGAGAAATCTGGATATAATTTAATTATCAGACCAAAGTGACACACATTTGAAAGCAGGGAGTAACTGGGAGTTAAGGGCCTCTCTCAATGGGCCACCCTGAAATCACTCTGCCTACTCTGGGGCCTTCAAGTTACAAAAACGCCATCCTGACCTGCTGAGCAACGCAATGCTAATATATCAGATATAGTTGTGGCTGACAGACTGGAAGAGTGACTGACTGTCTTTTGAGGGTAGCCTCATCCCAGCGGACCCAGTGGTACTGTAGCTCTGAGCACCATCACCCTGACAACTGCACAACTCAGCCCCCATCCCCGTCTGGGACACCTGGCAGGTGGGGTTTCCCGTACCTCACGAAACACCAGCGCTTCCCTGACAAGTGTTCTGTGATGAGGTACATCTCACTCCTCCCACACCGTTTGTGTAGTGATGCCATATTGCTCCTGAGGAGCGCCTGAGTAGCCTTTACATCTCACTCCTCCCACACCGTTTGTGTAGTGATGCCATATTGCTCCTGAGGAGGGCCTGAGTAGCCTTTACTCGCTCAGGATGGGATACGCAAGGAAGCCCGTCGGCCGTTTGGGGAGATGCTGCTGCCAGACGTCTGAACTTGGGTGAACTTTGCAAGATGAGAAAGATAGAAACGCAATGGGCCTAAGGCACATTTTACCGGAAGTTCCAATGTAAGGTTTTGTTTATGTTTCATAAGCTAATGCAGGGGACTGTCTCTCTTCTAATGGATGCTATTTTGGTGCTGTACAGGTAAATAATGTTTGCCAGCTGGTGCACTTGTAATCATGTAATTATATTTCCTAGGGTCAGGATAAGGACAGACCTTCCGTATTTAATGGTGGCAACATAATGTAAAGGTCAGAGATGACACTGGTCTGCCTGCATCTGCACACATGTTCATTGAGGTATTCAAATTAGTTTCTTGGAAATGGAGTGTATGGAGTGTATATTTGGTGTTTGCTATTATCATCCAGTGTAAACAGGCCATTAATTAGTGATTAATTGTACCATCGTGTTCTCTTCTTGTGAGCCTTGGCTTGTACATCGGTGGCACTCTTTCCAGATCTTTGGGAAACACCAGGGACAGGTGTGTGATACATGTGGCCTCCTGATTGTCTGTGATATTACTTTCATAAATTAGCTGCAACTAGCAGGCCCCGTGAGGCACAGCTGATCCAGGTGGATTTTTCCTGGGGGATATTTGGTTTGTTTGTAATCCGATGCCATCACCAAAAGCATTCCATGTATTCCTGCATGTCATTTCAGAATTCCTAGCATACTAGAGCTTGACTTAGGTCTTCCTCACAACTCCACTGTCATGAATAATACATGCTTTTGTTTCATGCCTCAAAAGATTTGCTTTATTGAGAATACTGGCCTTTGTAGGTGGGTGCGTACCCAGAGTGTTGAGCTGGGAGTGAGTCAGACACGTAGGCGACCTTCAGAGAATGTAGGCTTGTATTTGCAGGCTGAAACGTAATGAGGCCACTTCCATGGCAGCTTATATGATGTTTCGGCTCTTTTCTGCACCCCCAAGGCTGAGGGGATGCTGAATACGACCTTAACTTACTAACTTACTAACTTACTTAAGATGCTAGTTTTCTGTGAATGACCGTTGCAGTTTAGCAATTTGCTCATCTACACAGAAATATCCATCTATAGTTGCATTGGTTTGAAAGAAATGACAGACCCCTAATTGAATCGCTCAACCCAACCTTGGCCAGCCCTGGGCAGCAGCTCAGTTCTTCTTCTTGTCCATGACCTATGATGGCCCTTCATTTTGCTTTTTATTGATGTCTTCTGCACATGAGTGAGATGACAGTTCTCCTATGGAGGCCTGCAGGTGGTATAGCAGGAACTTCTTTTCCCTCTTCCTACAGCTCGTCTCGTAAGTCACATGAAGCTTCTTCTCTCATCCCTGCCACGGACAAAAGATCAAACAGAATAAGGCTTCCTCCAGAACCCGTGGTGCAGCGCTCATTACCGGGCAGATGTTACAGCCAGAGTTACGCATTTAGCCTGACTCCTTTCCGCGAGAAGCATCGGGTCAGTATTAGCCGCTAAAGTGGCGTCCCCTGGGACCCCGGGGCATGTCTTGATTTCTGTTGGAAATGAGAGGAACCGTCACATTCCTCCCCCGCGCCGTCAAATCTCACCGTGCAGCAGGAGATCATCACGCTGGGCTGGTGGGTGCAGCAGAAACAGCTCGAAGCACATATGTCCTGTGGCCTTCTTACCGACAGGCTCCACAACATGATAAAATCCCGAAAGTTTGGCCTGGATTTCCAGTTGGTGGGTGATGCAATGCTGAGTCTAAAAGCCACGGGAATCACCAGCTGCATCACGCAATGAAACTGCTAAACTGCGGCCAGGTTTTCGTCTCAGATACCAAGTTTCTTCGGGCGTCACATTTTAAGTCACCATATAAATGTCAATGTTTTTGTTGTAGTTTTCAGTGGTAACAAAGTTCCCTCCTTCATGGAAACATCCTTCGACACCAACTGGGCAGCATCTCCAGAACCTACTGGTTCGTTATTTTACATTCAAGACTACTTGCATAACTCAAGGTCATTCTTTAACTTCTCCCTTATGTTCCACGGCATGAAAGATTCCTCATCCCTGGCTTGGGGCCCCACCTAACATCTGTAACACAGATTCAGGATCAAACCGGCACTTCAACACCTGACGCAACGTGCTAGATAAGAGGCAGGGCACAGAAGTGTCTCGAGAAAAGAAGGAGAAGATCCCTACAGACATATTGAGGCTGTAACAGCGTCTCCTTCACGTCACATTTAAGCTGAGTAGTAGGTTATATTCTCCTGGTGACAGTGGCCTATAAGCTTCACAGATAAACTGAGTAGTAGGTTATATTCTCATGGTGACAGTGTCCCCTAAGCTTCACAGATAAGCTGAGTAGTAGGTTATATTCTCATGGTGACAGTGGCCTATAAGCTTCACAGATAAGCTGAGTAGTAGGTTATATTCTCATGGTGACAGTG
>JAODKL010000135.1:17302232-17315926 GCA_026780765.1 Petrocephalus schoutedeni
AAGGGGCGGCGCCGCCCAGCGCCCAATGACGGCGACACCTACCCGCCACAAGGGGCGGCGCCGCCCAGCGCCCGATGACGGCGACACCTACCCGCCACAAGGGGCGGCGCCACCCAGCACCCAATGACGGCGACACCTACCCGCCACGAGGGGCGGCACTGCCCAGCGCCCAATGACGGCGACACCTACCCGCCACAAGGGGCGGCACTGCCCAGCGACCCACATCAGACAGACATATCATGGACAAACAGAGGACACAGACCACGGGGGGGGGGGGGGAGGTTCAAACAGTTACTGAGAACATCAGCCCCGCCACACCTGCAGAGGAAGTCAGCGGTCAGGGCCGGTGGCTGAGAGCACCCGAGCACAGAGGCAGGACATTAGCGTCTAGTCAAACGGTCAGCGTCTATAACTCAGCGGTTTCTCTGCAGGAAATTTACAGTGCATAAATAAAACCTTAACCCGAGTGCGGGCACACGGAATCCGAGCCCAAACGCCGTTTTATCGCCATTCTCCATTACGGTTTGAAAGGCTTAATCCTAATGGGAGAGCTTATTTATGATATTTATGGCACAGAGAGCAATATTCGGGGGTATTTATATATGTGGGAACTGCAAATAAAAACGAAGATGATATATTTCAGTGCAGGAGGCGGGGAAACGGAAAAGCTTCCGAGTGACACGTAGCGGCCTAAACTCTGGCTCACGACAGCACACGTGCTCAGCCTGAAATACGGAGCAAGCGATTATAAAGGAGCGCGTGCACGCGGGCGCACCGCCCAGTTCCCGGCACACGGCGGAGGGGCCTAGGAACGGAGCGGCGGAAAGCCGGGGGAAGGAGGAGCGGGAGGTCTGAGCAGGTGACGGCTTCCTGTTGCCTGGCCACACCTCGTTATCCGGGCCTAAGCGGCTGGGGGGTGGCGGTTGGTTGATGAGGTGTGGCGCTAATGAGACAGATGGGGTTGGGGGGGAGGTGCCCCCGGCCGTTCCAGCTCGGCCGGCCCACCCCCGGCCACATGCGCTCGTCCGTCTGCGGTTGCCGGGACGCAGTAGAGCGGGACAGAAACCAGAGCCGGGGGCGGGGCCCGGCCGGGCCGCTCGTAAAACGGCATGCGGCCACAGCTGCCAGTGGGGAACGCGGCCGGAGCGATAACTCGAATCGTTAACGTTTAGTGCGAGGCTAAAACGGGCCGGCGGGCAGCCCGGACTGCGCCGAGCTGGAAGGGATCTAACGGAGGTACCTCACGTGCTGCAGGGGGCGCCGTGGGGGCTCGAGCCGAAACCCGACGCCAGCGAAAACGGGCCACGATTATTACGGCGCCGTCGTTTTATGCCTGGGAGCAGCATGAGAACGGGCCTCCCGTGGAGGGCTCGGGAGCGACGGCCCAAACCCCGCAGGCTCGTCAGAGCGACGGGAACGGGGCGGCCCCGGGGCCACCGTAAGCACAGGAGCATCAGCGTGCCAACGACGGTAAGACTCGTGACCGGAAGGTTGCTGGTTCAAATCCAGCCAGTGGGTGGGACACAACTTAATAATCATTATGTTTTTTTTGAAACGATGAATAAAATCAAAATTAAATATTGAACGGCCCCCAGTTCCTATGGCCCTGGCCCCAGAACACTGTCAACATTCCATTTCTTTTTGTAGATAATCGAGGATGCCAGTGGACGTGTGTGTGTGAGACGTAGCGGTAAGTCTGTCGCGCGGGGGCTACACAGTGCCAGTGCACCGCAGAGAGGCAGGGCGGGCCCCTCCCCCGGGCCCCTCCCCCTCCCGCTCCCCCTCCCCCCACAGAACGCAAATCCAGTCTGGAGATGGTCGGGACCTAGTTACATACAAGCGCACCTCCCAGCCCCCGAGTCACGCACATGCAGCCTTTCCTGAGAACACACACCTCTGTGTTAGGATCAATGCCCCCCCCCCGATATCATGCTGTCTCGGCACTGAAAAGCACGTACAAAAAGGTGGGGGCCAGAGAAAGATCTGGGGTGGAGGGGGAGGCAGGGCCTCACGCCAAGATGCCGCGCCCCTCACCAAGGCCGTCCCAAATCCGAAGGTAATCCCCGCTCCAGCCCGCAGCTCCAGCCCGCCGGCCTCACTTTTATAGGGCATATAAAAGTCTGCAGGATATTAAAACCTGCCCGCAATAATCCCACTGCCGTGTTCCTCCCCGGCCGTGGTGCATGGGCAGGGCCGCCCTGCTTTACCTTGCTCAGGATATAGATGGCGTCTCCGCGCCTGAAGGACAGCTCATCCGGATGGTCTGCACTGCAGTCCCACTTGCCCTGGAAATAGTTCTTATAATCTGTGCTTTTATTCACTGGGGGAAGAGAAAAATATGAGAAAACAGGCTTATGGGTAAACAGCGATTTTCGAGGGACATATTCGCTATAATACAGCCGATTCCCCAGCTACAGATTATTCTAACAGGCCACTATTTGGGCCGGCATCCCAGTCCAGGTGTCCTCCAGTCTCATGGTCTGTGCTTGCTGGGATACGCTCTGGGGTCACTGGGACCCTCTATGGTCTGGAAGATGAATATAACTCATCTCCAGCCATAAATGGAAACAATTATAAATCATAACTCCTAGCAGTCCAAGCATAAACATAAAAAAGACATCAATAAAATTCTGATAATGATTAAATATCCTTCACGTAATGCAAACGCACACTTTTTAAATGGCAAATCAATATTTCATAAAAATTTTCAAATAAAACCATTTAACAGAAATGACTGAGCTATATAGTTACATGCATTAGTGCTTGTCTCACATGAATCTGTATTTGAATGAGGAAATGAAAGGGTGCAGAGGAGTAGGGTCACCAGCAGGAGGCAGCAGAGGACTGACTCATGCCTAAAAGGAGGCAGAAGCCACTGCATGCCAACAGGGGGCACAAGTGAGCACTCCCTCCCGCAGCTACAGTCTATCGGAACAGAGGCAGGTAAACTACTTCTAAAATCTAAGCACAGAGCTGAAAGAGTTAAACTAGATCGCAAAAGCCCACGGGAAAGGCAGAGATGGCGTCTCTGCGCTGTGTTACACTCACCTTACTCCTGTCAGTAGGCCACTTTTATGGGATTTCGCAAATCGATTCATTAATTCCCACAATTAAAGCACATTACTCAGAGCTGACTTTTTCCAGAGGGCACTTAAGTAGCGACATAGGAACGGAAGATGGATCACTGCTTCTACGCAATATTCCCGACAGCAGGGGGCGGGCGCGTAGGTGCGGGCGCGTAGGTGCTGGCGCCTAGGTGCTGGCAAGGCCCTTGCGCACCTGGACTCTAACCGAAACACTCCCTCCTTGTGTGCGCCGAGAGCCCACTCCCAAGTACAGAGAATCACTTTCAGTTCCCATTGCCATTAGACTGAACAGAAGACCACACAGAGCTTCAATGTGGCGGCTTCAGCTGCACAAGAGATTCCTGCAAGACTTCTGATGGTGGTTGTGAGCAGGAGAGGCACCGTGCCCCCCCCCTGGCAGTCTGAAATCTGTCGGCCGATTTCCTGTCCCTGAGGGGAAATCAGGTTCTGGTACCTGCGACACGGAGATGCAGGACCTCCCATAAGCCAAGGGCACAGAGCACAGACAACAGCCTGCAATCCCCCGGAACAAGGTCCCCTAGGAGCCATCAGGTGTGCGTATGACGGCCAGCAGCCGTGCCAGGAGGGCCGATTCCAGGGGGCATAAGGACCATAATTCCTACAGAGGGGCTGACCTTATCATTAGCCAATGATTTGTCTTGGATTGTTGAGTGACAGGAGTGGGCACTCAAGGGACCAATCGGCTTTCAGCTAGGGACAGGCAGAGCTTTCCAGACACCTATGCTGGAGATGGGAGTACCCTGGATACCCACAATTCTGCCCTGCACCAACACAAACTAATCCAAGATGCCCATGTTATACAGCCATAGGCGTGATACTAAAAACTGCTGTATGCAGCCAATCATCCACCATTCATAAAACATATAGCAGCACCAGCTGAAGCCCTGAGGCCCGATATAAACAGCTCTGCTGATCTCTGTAGCAGAAAGCTGCACTCCGGGTAGCAAACACGCTGCAGGCTGACACACATAAGAAGACACAAGTGAGCAAGTGATGGTGTGGCTGGGAGGGGGGGGGGTACACTTACCGGGTGCAGCAGGTGCGGCAGGGGCAGCAGGGGGCGCTGGTTTGCTCACAATCTCCACCTTGGCCTTTGGAGGATTAGGCACATCTTCATCTGGGGGGGGGGGGGAATACCATCAAACAATGGAGTTCATCCAGAGCCCCCGGCCACCCCAGTTCAGGACCAGCCACGAGTGACTGCCGATCCAAGCCAAACAGAACCGGATTCTGCTCCTCTCATCATAAAATGGAAAAGAAAAACCTCTCCAGAGGCCCGTTACTCAAGCCTCAGACACGACGGAAAACATTTTGCAAGAGCGTCAAACAAAGATGCTGATGCATGCATTAAAAACACTCACTGGGATTAGAGATGATCGAGACGCTTATTCCCCCAAATCTCGAAATCGCAATGAGACACTTTGCCGGCTCGTCTGCATTTTTCGTTACGCAAGACAAAGCTTTTAGATTTATTGTGATCAAATCAATTATTCCATGAAATCTTTATAAGGACTGGCTGCTTTGGACTGTAAGTGAACAGTATTTCATGAAACAGTGACGGGCTTAGATTAGGAGATCTGGGGGAGAATGACTCATCTTGTATTCAGATGTTATTAAGAGGTCAATGTGAATTTCTACACCGAACTGAAATTTCCCAGAATTCCCCAAAATGTACCACGGCTGGCACAGAGATGCCATTGACAGACACAAGCCAACAAACCAAATTCAAAGAGGAAGTCACTCAAATCCCCATTTTGGAACCTTGAAACTATGGTAGTTCTCTTAAAACTTAAGGTGGTCTCTTGGGGCAAAATCATACAGGGGTCCTAATCTCTACAGCAAATTCACAGAGTCAAAATATTAGAACAGCAACACAAAAAAGAACAATGTATAACACATTTGAAAATAATAGCTTAAAAATGTAGAAAATGTGGCCTAGTTTAATATGGACAAAGAAAATTTACTGTAAGCAGAGCCCAAACATGTAAAACTTACATAGCAGCTAATTTTATGCACATGAGGAATACAGCTTTTGGCCATTCGGATCTCCCCCAGCTTAAAATAACAGCACGCGCTCTCAGTGGGCGACCGCAGGCTTGATGTACGTCAAGAGCCGCTCACGAAAACAGGAAGCGTCACGCAGTTTCTGGCTCTCTCTGGGTCACAGAGCCCCACACTGCGACACAGTGCATGTGGTCCTAGACGTTCAGACTCTCTAACTGTCGGAAATACTACAGAAGAAAATTCCTAAACTTGCAGAAAGACAAAAAAAAACTTTGGTAACACTTTCTATAAAGCCCATATTCATAAAGACTAATAACTTTTTTTAATTCATAATAACACATTCATAAACAGGGCTAAAGGCAAAACACAGCCATGTTTCACACACATTATGAATGCTTTATGAAGCCCTCATCTATAATGCACTATAATTCATTATTATTTGTGGTGAATGAGTTTATAAATTACTAAAAATATGGCCTTAAGTGTAACCAAAATTTCTCTACAAAAAAAAAAGCCTTATGAATATATCGGCATCAGTACAGCAGAGATGGTCTATTCCCTGTTCTTGTACCCAAACCATATTTATGATGAAAAGGACCACAGCAGAGCAACGTTTTAGGAAAGACGTTTAAATCCCAGGACTGCAACTTAGCACTAGATCACGCACATTGAACAGGAGGGATTAAGATTGACGTCAAAACTCCGGGTCAAGCGGGATTTCATGTGATGTCTGATGTACGACCCCCGCCCCCACCAATGAGGGGTCGGTTAATCTCTCATGTAAACAGGAAGTGGTCATAATTGTTGACTAACCTCGAGAGGCAGGCATGAGGTTAGCGAGGTGCTCTGCTGAGGCCCAACTGCTACAATTACACCAACTGGCTCCCAACAACACCCACCTACTAAGGGACTGGCGGTCTTTAGGAAGGTCCATAGAAACCGGAAACTGCTGAATGGTCAGATTCTTTGGTGGAGTGGAGGGTTAGGGAGCTTGGCATTGTTTTTAATTAAGATGCAATCAACGGGGAGGCGTAAAAGACATTCCCCGGGGAGCTCTTTCGAGCCTGGGCGTGGAAGGCCAAGGGGCTGCCTCGCACAGGAAACGGCCACAGTCAGGGCAGCGAGGCTCTGGCGGGAAACATTCCAAAGGCGCGCCAGGCAGAGGAAAAACGACATGAAAGCACCGCGATCACCCCGGTAACCTCGGCTGGCAAGCTGGAGCCAGACGGGGCGCTGCCAAATGCAGCCCCCCCCCCCCCCCTCCTCCGCCCGTGACTTGAGCCATCAGGACTTAATGAAACATCTTTCAGCTGAGGGAAATGAATCAGCCGGCAGACGTTTATTTTATGTAGGCTGAGGCATAAACGAAGATAAAGGCTGCCCAGTGGTTATTTACGAATACACTAATGACTTTAAAAGTTGTGTACCCTGGCAGGGATGCATTATTCACACAGTTTCCTGTCAAAATAAAATACAGTTTAAAATACAAGGTTCTGGGTAAAGTATAATGGTGATTCTATAAACTATAGACTATTATGGCAGCTTGTGGTAATTCAGTACACCATGAAAGTAGAGATCATGGGTCATAACCAACGGCCATGTCCTGCGGGAGTCACTGAGTCTTTGTGGCTGAGGAGAAGCTTCTCCTAGTGGTCCGAGTCCATGGGTGCCAACACAAGGCCTCAGCTTGGCCTGTAAGCGCGGTGGCTGGAGCCTCAAAGAGGAAGAGGCCAGCAGGTCTGCAGACGCTGCATCACCATGGAGCTGTGCTGAACCGGACTGCCTCCCGGCCCCATCCCCCAAACCCTTCAAACGACCGTTGGGTCAGTGCAGCGCTCGCGTTAATGAAAGCAGGACATCGATGGAAGCGCCTTGTCAATCAGCACCGACTATGCCGACGGCCTGCATCCATCCACGGCGCACATCTCTGTGAGCCGTCATCTGACGATGAGCTGATGGGGACAGGCTCACCTGGGAGCTCCTCGTAGATGTCATCGTCGATGGGCGCATTGGCGTCGGTGGCATCGCTTGCCAAGGAGGTGGTGTTTCCGACGTCGTCATACGTCATGGGCTCCTCGTCGTCCTCTGGGATGATCCCCGATCCGATATCTTTTCATAACGGAACACAAACACCCGCACACTTAGCGAGTTAAAACACACAACACTGATGACAAGGTCAGCCGGTCTCCTCACCCATCAGCACGAACTGGATCTGCTCGACCCAGTCCTCGGCGTCCTTCTGGGCCGCGGCGCAGAACTGCAGAGGAGCGACGTGATCGTCAAGCTTCCAGCACATTCCAGGCACCGCGCAAAGTGCGTCCAGCGGGCCCGGGACCCACCTGGTAGACGCGCTTGTCGGGGGCGGAGATCTCGAAGCAGCAGTCCTTCTTGGCGTCCTTCCGGAGCGCCTTGTTCATCTTCACGGCGTAGCCGTCGATGCAGAACTCGCCCTTCTGCTGCTTATCTGTACGGGCGACGCAGAGAGGCAGCATTGCCGACAGGCCGCACCCGTCGGCACCGACAGCAAGTGCGAACTGGCTAAGGTGAGATCATCCATTCGCCGAAGGCGGAGGAGGGGAGGGAAGGCCGGCCAACGGGATGACAGATTGCTGACATGTTCTGGTGTCGTAAATATTGATACACAAAAAATTCGGAGTGAGTTCTGTGGTTTCTGGCATGGCTTTCATGGAAAATATCGTGATCTACTCGTGCCAGTTTTGCATTTTGGATCTTGTCATAGAGATGAGCTAATCCATTATGGAAGCTCCTTTTGCAATATCATGCCAATCATCTCTGGGGTGTGCGTGCACCCTGACACCAGCCATCGCTCCAGCACCCAGTGCCTAGACTGCACACGACCTTCTGCTGCGGGCTGAAGGCGCACTGTTCAGACGTGAGGAGTACTCACTCCCCAGGGGAAATCAAACAAGACGGCAGTTAAAATGGAAAAACGCAAAGAGCCGGCTTCAAGGACCACAATCGCCTTAGGAGAGGGAATCGGGGGAGGGAAAAAAAAAAAACAGCAGTTTCAGCAACACATTTTTCCCCAGGAATAGCCAGATGCACATTTTAAATGCATGTTCTCTCAGAAATTAAGTGACAATATAAAAAAAATTAAAATTCCTGACAGCAGATGTCCCCATGGAGCACTTAACTTGGTTTCCCTCTGTGCCACACACACAATACCTTTCTCACTCCCGTAGTAGTAGAACGTGCGGTTGCTAAGTGCACACCATCTCTTCTGCCACTCCGTGCCAAAGAAGCTGTGATCTACAAGAGGATGACACAGTCACTCTGAAAGGCCAATCGCGGGCAGCGCCATGACACAGTCACTCTGAAAGGCCAATCGCGGGCAGCGCCATGACACAGTCACTCTGAAAGGCCAATCGCGGGCCTTGTTCCCTGCGTACTGACTGGCCCAGTCAGCCTGGCCGTCTCCTGTGAAGGTCACCCACCTTTCCTCCGCTTCTCTAGGTATCCTGCCTTGAAGACGGACTGGAGGTCCTGGGCGGCCACCGGAGGGGACTGCTGTGCACCTGGGAGGATCAGTTATCAGCCAATCAGAGACACGGAAAGCGAGTACAGCCAAAACTCCACCGGAGGGGACTGCTGTGCACCTGGGAGGTCAGTTAGCAGCCAATCAGAGACACGGAAAGCGAGTACAGCCAAAACTCCACCAGGCCAAGCATCCATACACATTCTGCTGAAAATGGACATTATTTTGGTGGCGTTTTTTATTGGCACGATCAAATCAAATCGAAGTTCATGAAATGCAGAACAGTACTGTATACAGCAGTAGATGCAGGGAAACGGGTCATAGGCCATACTAATGGATGGCGTTATTAAATAATTCACTTAAACCACACACATACATCCAACTGAAAATATACTACCGAGGCAAATATGTTCAACAACCAAACCAGGGTTTGTGTTACACCAGATTCAAGGGTTTTTCCATTATTAGCGGGCACAGAAACTGCAACTGTGTCTTCATTAGGACCAAATGCCTGGAACAATTTTAATGATGTGACCGAGCCGCTCGGCCGTCAAGGCTCTGTCAGAGAAAGAGGGGATCCATCCGATATGGGCATTTAGCAGCAAATCTCCCACATCCAGAGCTTGTAGGGCGGTCCCTTCACCCCATCTAATATATTATATATATATATATATCACACACAGCAGTTACAGGTAGGGCCGGCCGATAAAACGATAGTGATAATTATCACGATATACTTCTCCTTGATTGAGAAATGACAGAGGCTTCTTTAAAGTTCTATATAATCCAAGGCCCCTCATGTTACTCTGGACACATTTCACATCACAATAAAATAATGACACTTTCTCTGTGACTGTCAGGACCGGCCAAGGAGCACAAGTGCAAACAACCGTAAAAACACAAACGGGGGATTTATTGGACAAATAAGGGAATGCAATAGGGCAGGCAGCCAGGCAAAAGACAACCGTCAAAAGAACTGGGTCCTGACAGCAAGTGGCTGCGACCTCCCAGAGAATCACAGATCTCAGAATGCGATGCTACTTTAACAGTAAAAGGAAATTCTCAAACTGTATCCTGGGGGGAGGGGTGTTTGCGCTCGAGCTAAGCGCTTAATTAGGCCTGAAGTGTACTGGACACCCTTTTCAGACTGATTTATCATGACATTTTTTTAGGTGTTCATTAATAATAAAGCATTAAAAATGCCCTTCTTGTCTCTTAAGTTAATTATACGGAACAAATCATGATGACTAATATTTTAAAGTGGATTAGCAGTTTTGTGCTCTGGGATAATTAAGTAATTGAAAATCTGATTCCTCTAATTAAACTGAAAATATTTATACACAGACGTTTTAAACCATTGTTTGAAGTCCATAACTGAACAAAGGCAAGGTAAGACATTTCACTTATTTACACAATCATAATGCTAATTTAAGTGACCTCTACCTTGTAGCACTTTGCAATATCTAGATTATACTTAATTAGACACATATATACGTAATTAAGGTCAGCAGTAACAAATGCGACCATGCAATCATACTGTGCTCCCCCAGGTTTACAGTCACTGGCCTGCAATATATAAATTACAATTACCTAAAAAAAACAAGTGAAATTTTATTAGGAAATTAAAGTTTTATTAGGAAATCAAAGGTATAAAGTAGCCCTTACTGTGCAATAAATATAAAACAATAGTACAGTGATATACAGACGTTAATAATCAGACGTGTGCTAGGCGACAGGCCATCCACCCCCTAACTGTGCAGGAAGCAGGGAAAGACCCGGGGTGGGATGCTAGCGCCTGGGGGGGCGGGGAGGGGGGGGGGGCTGCCCACTGAGCCGCCATCCACATTCAGCAGCCATAAAAGCAAAGCTGAAAAGAAACTAGATCCTATGTTGCCATTTACATTCTTCAGATACAGCAATCCATCCATAAGTCAAACTCACCACTGCAAATTACGGCTTACTTTGCAAAAGCTATAAATTAGATAGAAACAGATCAGTCTTGACAACACATCCATTACTCCCTCTACCCACAACAAACACCCATATAGCTGGATCTGTCCAGCCCATTTTACTAACTTCAGTTTAACCAAAAAGAAAAACAAATTAATGGGATGTTCGTCAAGCTTGTTGGTGATCAAATGAAACCGACAATCCACACCCCATACAGCTTTCCAAGCTTCATTTTTCCCCATAACTATATGCTGTCTGAATGTCTCATAGTACAATACGGATCAGAGCCGTTCAGTCCACTCGGGGTGGTTGGGCTTCATTTTGGGCAGCAATTCCCAGAATGCATTAGTCTGTAGAACAAGCCCAAGGTAAGAGCCATATACTGTATCACCCAAGTTATGGAACTTTTCCACTTTCCCTCCAAAAAGAGCTGTTCCCAAACCGTACCATGAATTGACATTTTTCCACTGTAAAACATGCAGGCCGTACCCGAGCTGCACCCATGGTGACGTGGCCCTGCGCATTAGCAGGGTCAAAAGCACGACAATACTAAGCTGGTTGGTTGACCGACGACTGTGTTGATAGGCATGAATTATCTGAAGGGAAAAAATGGTATATTCTATACATTATTTATTATTAGTAGTAGTAGTATCGGACATATCGCGATATACTGATGCATTCCTGATAACTGTACTACAGAACAGCTCAACGGAACGGATTCATAGTGCAGTTTCATGCAAGTCAATGCTAATGCCACGAGCATTTGATGCCAACTACCAATATTGTGGGTGTTCGGGCTGGTTTGCTCCCTACCCATGTTGAAAGCAATCCTACGCCCTTGATCTCTGCCCATGCCCAAAAGGTCATGGGTTGGAGTCTCATTGCCGGGAGTTTAATCATTCCACCTTGGGCCTTCAACCCCACGGCTGACCTTGCTCTCTGATCCTCACCCATACATCACGTTGAATGAAAATATCTACTAAATAAATAAAAATTCTGCGCTCTAACACTTTGCTGTCCAAACTGTTCCCTCACTCAACCAGTTTCTGTACCAACCTGGGTGGTCGGAAGATGTCTGCAGAGCAAACCAGACCCAGACTAAGAGGATGATATCACAGTCATTCCCGATCTCGCTGGAAATGAGTCTGGCGCCGACATGTGGATAAAATCGTCTCCCGACTTTGTGGAGCATCGCTTCAACCTGGGTGGGGGGATGGGGCAGATTTCCCGGACGTGAAGCTACACGTCTGCCTGCTGTCATACCTCGGCCGCCCAGCCGCCCCCCGCAAAGCTTACCACGTGGTGTACGTGTCAAACCACTGCCCACTGTGGCCTCGGCTGCCATGGAGCACAGGCTCAAAGCTCCCGTCCTCCTTCTATGCCAGAGTTCTCAGCTGTCAGCTCCAGTGGGGCCCAGGAACCCTTATTGGGCCGTGGGAGCCATAAAGGGTAAAGAGGGACCACTCCTTCCAGGCCAAATGAGCGAGGATCTCAAACAGAAAGGGCACTAGTGCAACAGAACTGGGCCCGCGTGCCAAAACCAGCCTTTGCGGCGAGAATCCGTCTCCGCGGGCACCCATGTGTGAGGCAGGGATGCAGGAGACATGGGGAGGGGGGCAGCTCCTTAAAAAGGAATGACGGCAAGCCCCGGACCACCACTCCTGCGCTGGATGGGACCCCCCGAGAGGACTGATAACCACAGACTGAGGCAGCAGCTGGTTCTAGCCCATAAATATTTAGGTAGTGCTATCAGCACCCGGCGACGCTCGGCACACGCACGTGGCGCTCCAGCAACCGGCAATAACACATGGACTCCATACCCAAATTATCCGGGGAATTCGTTTCCAAGAGTAGGAGGTCATTTGAAAACATAGCGGGTACGACGGGGAAAATGGTGTGCTTATACAGAACGGAAAGCCCATAACTTTCCGATTCATAAACATGCAATAAAAGGGAACCACATGTATTAGGTGTAGATGGTTTTCACTGCAGCTATGGATGAGTTTAGGCTCCCAGGCTGAGAGGCCACAGGACCGGCCAGCGGGACACGGCTCATCGCACGACTCTGCGGCCTGGCCAGGCCGTGATCTCCTCCTCGTCCTGGCCACGGAGAGGTCTCCACCGCCACGGCCTGAAGCCCCTGAGCTGGAGCACATTATTTTCAGTGGGACTTGAGCCCAAGGAGAGGCTGCCATCTGGCTGGGACAGACACAACCTTTCAACTCAAGGGAGGATGAAGGGAGGGGGGGGGGGGGGGAGACACGGGGAACCCCCCCCCACTGCTGCTCTGGGAGCAGGAGTCCCATAATGAGCAGGGACAGAGCCCCACCCCCCCCCACCATAAATCTAATGGTGCGGCTCGACTGGTAGGACAGACGCCAACACAAAGGCTCCAGTCTGGCCCAACAGCCCCCACAGGACCAGCTACTGGTGACGGTCTCACCCAGGCTTTCATAGCAGACAGCAGATCAGGACAGGAGCCGTCCCACACAGCTCCACATGCCGAGATTTAGGGCGAAGATAGGCGGCTGTTTCAGAGAGATGGCTAAAAAAAACCACACAGACGCCTGAATTTTACGTAAAATGCCAGGACCTTCTGTTATGGCTACAAGCTTACACTTCACTATACACATGCTCAAAAGTTGATACCCGATTCATAAATAGCTAAGGCATAAACTGGTACGAAGCTGAAAGAGATACGGGTCCACAATATCGAGGAAGGTACAGTAACGCCAACGCCCTCAAGAAAACATTCAGAAGATAAAACAAGAGCCAATCATTCAGACAGAAGATTATTACTGCTACCCAGGAAAAAATAGCATAATCACCTACACCAGCTTACCACTGACAACATGGAGGGCCTTGTTAATGATTAGCAAACTGGGATGAAAATTTCAGTGTAATACTCCGTTTGATTATGCAAATGGAAAATGCAGAATCAGCCAAAAGCCCTGGAGAGTCATAAGTTGCTAACAACTGGGTGTCAGCTAAATGTTCCACATGCTGACCAGGTAAAACACACATGGCCAAGGCAACCTGTACACTCTGGGGGAGAGAGAGGGAGAGAGAGAGAGCGGGAGAGAGAGAGAGAGGGAGAGAGAGAGAGAGAGAGAGAGAGAGAGAGAGAGAGAGGGGGA
>JAODKL010000135.1:17329515-17340575 GCA_026780765.1 Petrocephalus schoutedeni
CAGCCTGGCAGTGATGCAGCCTGGTGTGTATATGGTGAGGTGTGATTGGGCGCAGCCTGGCAGTGATGCAGCCTGGTGTGTATATGGTGAGGTGTGATTGGGCGCAGCCTGGCAGTGATGCAGCCTGGTACATCACCAGCAGTGTTTGCTGCGGTGAAAACGCCCAAAGGATTTTCAGCACTAGGCAAAGCATGTCGCATTAAATGAACAAGCCCTGCATAGGAAACTGCAGCAGGGCTGCATATAAAACAGATGTGTGCTGGGAGGCGGGGGTCAGACCTGGGTCACCTCCAGCGGGGCGTGTAATCCCTGCTCCAGAGGAGTACAGGTGCGCAGTTACCTGGGGATCCAGGCAAGTAATTAATGTTGACTAGGGCTGGACCATGTCTTAATCTTTTTAAATTCAAATGTGAGTATAACAGCAATAATGGGCGGTTACTGAACCATGCCACCCGTACAAGCCTTTAACAATTTAAATAGCATTTCTTGGGCCATGCTTACAAAACAATGGGGGGGGGGGGGGGGAAATGAGGATTATAAACTGCGTAAAAGGTGAAGCGGTTTGGCCTTTTCTGGTTCTTGTTTAGGTTCTCAGTGGTACTTTCAGATTCAGAAATACGAATTTTAAACACCATTTCGCCAGCCTTCCAACAAGACATGGCAGTCGTCAAATACAGGAGGCGGCCTTCCTTAACAGACAGCGTGTACCTGCATTTATGTTTGTGATGTGTCAGGTGGTGCTGGTATGAATGCCACACGCAGCTCTCCCGCTTGGCACATGTACACACAGAGCAGTGGCTGCACGCTACCTGTGGGGCACCACCTTGTGTAAACGGATCAAAGGTTTTCCAGGCGACAGGATCTCATGTCTGCCAGCCCGTTCTGTGAGCTTTGAAGGAACTGCGTAATATGATCTGGCAATGGGTTCCTCCCAGTATTCCTGAGGTATGAGATTGTGTGTGTGTGTGTGTGTGTGTGTGTCTGCAGTCTGGAAATCTACACCCTCCTGCAGCTATGCACTGCGGTGCTTCCGTTACGATCGGACCTGCACCGACAGGGTAAGGCCCCAGAGCACGTTTTCTACCAGAAGGTAAGTCTTAATTTACCACAATATATTACCCTTGTGGATAGTCGGGGACTTAGCTTAAACATTCTGGGCCTGCTCACAGAATGTCATTATAATTTGATGTATTCAAGGGTCCCTGTAAAGTGCTGGACCCCCTGAATCTGCCAGTGTGCCCCCCCCCCCCCCACCACTACTGCGCCCCCACAGGAGGTCATGTGTATCACCTTACACCACACTTCCTCCCTGAATGCAGTGCCCCCTACCTTGAGGGCACTTCTCCAAATCACAGGACATGTGTTGTGTCCCTGTGACCTGAGGGAGACCCTGACCCGGGGATACATCTCCCATAGCCATTCCAATGACCATGCCATCACCCCCTCAGGCATTTTTGGACAGCCTAAGCTGGCACTTAACAAGGCCATTTACACTTCTGTTTTACTGGCATGGTGGCCTATTTAAGAAAATGTAATCTGTTTCAGCAACACGTTTAATTCGAGCGAAAACAATGTGTTAAGTGCTTTCGAATAGCGCCGTCTTATTTATTGGGAGTGACAGGTATTCCTTGTGATGAAAGCAGTATACATATATTCGAAGTGTAAAATTTATTGTTTATTGCGTGCCAGCAGCCCCCAGAGGAAGAGCTATTTGGCTGTCAGATATGTATTCAAATGCATTACATAAATTGTCTGTGTTACAGCAAAGCAAACTGATCAAGGCTTACTGACCACTGGGGTAGAGGTCTTCGCCCATTTAGCGGCCGACATGATAACTGGGGACGGTTACACCCCCCCACCTGCCCATAATTTAAGCCCACGCCTTCTGCTTCAAAATTTCAGTTTTTCAAATTAAAAAAAAAATTTGTTTATATAATAGGTCAGATCTTCTCTTCCTAGTGATGGGTGTGGCTTGTAAAGATGGGTCCCCAGCTGCTGCCAAGTCAGACGGGATATAAAGTTCCTTTAGCACGTCCCGAGCCTTGCCCCGGGGGCTCTGCTGAGTGTGGCTTGCCTGGGATGGCTCTCGTGGGAGCTGACCAGGTGGCAATCTTATAAGATGCTCAAATCACCTCGCCTATAAAAAGCTCTCCACTCCCTTCTGAGTGACTGTAAATCGCCTTGAATATGACAAGTGCTGATTCTCAGCCCTGTTGCTTCACACCTGGCATCAAACTGCCTAATTTCCTTGCTGGAGGTCCCGGTTGGATGAGGCCAGAAGCACAATGTTGGCAGGGATGTCAGTTCCAGTCATCCATACCAGACGCAGATCTCGCCATGGCTGTGCTTTGATATCCTGTCCTGGAAAGTCACAAAAATGTAGATGTAACTCATACTCCATTCATAAAGGGAACACGGTCCCAGTGCCCCACCTGCCTGCACCACCTCCCACAATGGCTCAGGGGCGTAGCTAGAAATTCTGGGCCCCCTGCTAGAGTTGCCACTTTCAATCTGAAAAAATACGGTTCCCTGACACAATTTGTTGTGAGGACAGAGGGGGACCCCCACGGGACAGAACAGAGGTATAATGTCCCCTCTGTATAAATTATAATTTTTCATATTCAAGGACCCAGCACTGCTAAGTCTCTGATTGGGTATTCATGTATCCATACCCTTGCATACAGGTTCTCCAATCTACAAAGCACATGTAAGGCTCTCTTGGCATGTTCCCATGAACCTTCATTGAACTGTGTGAGGGAGGTGAATTCATCCAGGCCAGAATTGCTTGGTTCCCCCTAAATCCATAGTTCAATTATCAATGCACTGCACTAGCCTGGCATTGGCTTTCCCAGGGAGAAGTATAATGGCCTACAGCTGGAATATATCCCCTGAATCCCTATTTGGGCCCTATTACCCTTCTTTGCCGTTACAGAGGTACTTTAACCACCTTTCATGAAATACTGAAGAGGAGCATTAGTCCAAAAACAATCAGGCCTCTGACCAGCATAGCGACATCAGCTGCAGTGATGGACTCTAATCCACCTCGTTTCCCAGCCTGCCTCCTGGTGAAAAGGCACTTCCACTGCATCTCGGCAGTCCTCAGTGTTCCCTCTGCCACCCGGCAATATCAGCAATATTAATAGTCAGTATGTCCCCACTCCTGCTGCACACAACCTGAGGTCCCACCTCCCCCATCTTTATAGCCATCTGAACCTCTCCATTGCCTCTCCATGCCCAAGCTTGCTCCTCAACATCTGGCTTCACTGCAGCTGTTCTGGCCTGCCCGTGTCTTGCGGCTGTTTCAGGAGACCCCCCCCCCCCCCCAGTGCAAGCATTGCCCTGAAGGCCTCATTTTCCAACTGGACAGCTTCACTCAGCGCAGGTGTCTGCAAGCAGGTCCTAGGGTTATTGCCCTGACAGTCACTGGCTGCCTTCTGGCCATGGCTCTTTGCAGCCACGGCAGATGAGGCCTTGAGCATAGTCCATTCTGACTCAAAGTCCCTGACCTCCATTCAGCACATGAAAGTGTTTTTGAGCTGTGAGCTGAGATGATCTCAGACAGAAGTCTGTCAGGCATTGCCAATAATCTTGGACTTCTCATTGGTACTGTCCTGATCCATCTAGCCTCCTCCCCATAGACCAGATCCAACTCATTACCGAGTGGCCGCGAGTCCAAAACACAGAACCTCACGTCAAATGGCACAATAATAGTCAATCCTTTGGGTTCACTTATGAGCATATTTGTGTTCGAACATGGTATAGATTATGGACGGTCAGCTGCATAGCCCTCAGTCTGGGATTTATAAATATCCTCACGCTGGCCTGGGGAACTCCAAAATAGGAGAGACTCAATCATGAAGTTGGTGTCCGGATTCCACACGGAGGTAAGACTGACTGTCGCTAGCCAACATCTTTGCATCTCCAGCTCCTGATCTCCGGCATCTTCTCCATCGGAGAGGTAAGATTCCACATTTCCAAAGTCAGTCTATTGCCAAGGTCTGATTCACCTGCACCTTTCACATTCAGGCCAGCTGCACAAATGGCTCTGTGCCAGACTGCTGCCGTTGTCCTTGTGGGTCATGAGCCTACAGGGTGGCTTAATGTTACCACTTCTCAGTCAAACTCTTTTCTGTGCTTATTTAATTTCATTTGACTATTCTGCCACCACATTTTAGGTATTCTAATAAGACGGTGCCTGGTTCACCTACAATGATCATACAAAGCTTAGTGAGAATCGATATTGAGAATAATCGAGATTGTTAGACTACAAATCCATTCAGTTGTTCCAAATAATGGCTTTGTTTGAGAAGCATGGCTGCCCTAACCCTGCTATCCAGTCCCATGTGTGCTGGAGCTGATATCTCCCAGAGGCAAATGGCAAGAAGATTTGTCCTGTTCTTTTGGGACAGTTTGGGCTGTTTATCGCAGGCCGCGTGAATGGTATGGAACTGTCACAGAATCGCTCCATTGTAACACTGCCGAGATCCCGGAATGGATTTGAAAAACTTACTGGAGGCAAACATTGTTGATGGCCCACGCTGGAATGTAGGCTCGCACCCACTGACAAGGAACATAAATTGTCCCAAAGCCGTGCGCATTAATCAGGGTATGTCACACATGTGATGACAACAGTGTGATTTGGGAAGAATCCTGATTGATGTGTATGGGGTTTAAAGTTTTTCACTGAAGGCTTATTTACAGTAAAACAATCATTTTTGCCTTGCATACTGTCTTGACAGGACTGGACTGAGAAGTGCTATCCCCTGCCAGGGGATAACAAAGTTTTGATTTGAACCGGAGCCCCTGTCAGCACCAATTAAAGGGTGAGCTGATAGTCTAAGCTCATTTCAGCCTTTTCTTTGGGCAGTGGGTGTTCAGCGACGTGATGTAAGACAGCAGATGAGGAAGCCAACCTGCTTTGCTTCCACCGGCCACCCAGCACATGGAGAGTCACGTGGTTTGAGTCAGCAACTAAGTGAGGGCATCTGGGAGAATTCTCATCCCCTGGCGGCGGAATATTGCTTGTTCGTAGGAATTTAAAACTGCTCATTTGTTTTAAGCGGATGCCAGAAAACAATAGTAAAAACATAGCAAATCAGTCAACGTTCAATACTACAGAATACTCTCCTGGCGGTTTCTTATTTAATGCAAATTCCACTCCGTAATTCTCATCCATCAACCAGCGAAACATGAGGTAAGAAATCTTACCTTAAACATAACAGTTGCACAGGTTTTTCGTTCAAGCCAATGCCAACGTAAGTCTGGCTGCTTTGGATACAGATGGGTCTGTTTTATTTCGGAAAAAATCCGAAGAGAATTTTATTCGGGTCCGGATTTTCCCCTATTGGGATATAGGGGGAGGAAATGTTCGTGTGAGCGAATGTGCCCAAACAGTTAAAATGCACAATTAATATCAATAACAGTCCGCACACCAGCGGAAGTTTTAGATAACCCAAAGACCGTAGTGATATTAAAAAAAGTATTTTGTTTATAACGAACGCGATCCGTTTACCCGGAGTACGCATGCCGACCCAAGACCGTCATTGTCTATACTAAGAAATCAGATTAAATAGTTCACGCTTCCAGCAAAATAATATGCAGTGCCTCTGATCTTTGTGTTGCAAATTAGATGCAGACGTTCTGTAAAAATAATTTCCCCATGGGTGGAGATCGCATGTAGTTGTTAGCTACTTTTTTGGTGCTGTGATTAAATTTGGAATAGTAATTAGTTGCAAATGACTCATTTAGGCCTAACTGCAAAGTAAGACTAGTCTGCATACCGCGTTCTAAATAACTTGACTGATTCTCCCTAATAACACCGGTATGGAAAGCACTGCTTGGTTATAACGGGTGCCGAAAATATGTCATGGATTGATTCATAAATCTACTTTTAATATGTGCATATAATGTTTTTAAGGGGAATTCAAGAACGTAAATTACAAATAAGAAATGAATATCGGTCTATATGCTGCGGGCTGTTTTCAGAGCCAGCAGATTTTAAACTAGACTTTGCGGCTCATTTAACGCGCCATTAAAATTAACTGCCCAACTCCTAAGAAATAACCGTAAGCAAAGTAGGTAACGTTTCTCTTTGTGTGTAATGTAAACGTGTGATTTACGCGTTATGGAAAATAAAACTTTTCCTTGGCTCCGGCGCACTCTGTCGCAATTTGCCTGATACTTCCAATGTTTTAGTTTCTTTAGATTTACTGTGATACTGTGTTACACAGATTGATGTAACACCGACACGTCACACCGTCGTAAATTCCTATAACAACCCTGGGTATTTGGGGTTTGCTGCTGTAAAAATTTTACAACTAGTCAGAGTATTTTCCGAGTTCAAACTGGTAGAACTGAAATGTAATGTTTTTTAACAGAATGTTTGGTCGCCCATAATAGTAAACAGTATTCATAAATTTTAAGTCATAAAAAATTCGGGAGTAGATTTTTACAGCACTGTTTAAAATTCTGCGCATAAGCTGATACTTTAAAATACTGTTGTATTTGGCGCGTTTTAAACTATTTCGTTAACAACAGGCCGACTACTACTTAAAATTATATTCTATATAATTATATATATTCTAATATAATTAAATTATATTCTCAGTCATCACGCACCCGGTAGATAAATATCTGTTCAGGGCATTAACTAAAAGATTAAATACAGACTAATAAGAATATCGCGACAGTTATTATTGTGTAGACATATAGTTTTTAATATGTAGTTTTAAATATAGGACTAATAAGCCTACTCAAAGTTTTGTAAGATGTGAAATTTTATTGTAAAAATATTAATGGCTTTTGTAATATACAAAAGTGTTTGTGGTTTTATATCTGTTTACCCTTTTCCAGTTGTATTGATTTTAATTCAAACTTACCTCATATTTTTTCATTAATAAACAATCTCATACATAAAATTACCAGAGATTTTGTTCTAGCCAACGGGTTCATTTATACTGTCGAAATGACATGAAATGATTATGCACTGTGATTTAATAATCCATTTGTTGCATATTGATAGCTGTAATTGTGTCCGAGAAAAAATCTATGCTGTCCTTGGATATGTCCACAGAGCCATCCAGAGATTTTGACAAACTGGGGGACATGGAATCAGAAAGGTGTAGGCAGGAATCTGGCGAGAAAATGTGCAGATCCTGGAAGGGACAGGCGTCCATGTCGGACGAGCTCCCTGATCCCACGGTCGAGATGCAGACTGGGCCGGAGGGTGACTGGTTCGAGAAATGTTTCAGATTCGTCTCGCTACCGTTTAAAGACGAGTGGGCGAAGCTCTGGTAAGCTCCAGCGTGCGCATCTTCGCTGTTTTTATCACATAAGTAGTCCTCCCTTTCCAAAAGAGCCCCGGACGCATTGCTTATGGTCTGTTCCAACACCGCCTCCTCTGCACGAAGGACTCCCCCGTCCACATGGCGGTTTTCCTTGCACTGCGTCTGCCGCTTGTGTTTCATCCTGCGGTTCTGAAACCAGACTTTAACCTGTCTTTCCGTTAGATCCAAAGACGCCGCGATCTCTACCCTCCTGGGTCTGCATAAATACTTGTTGAAATGGAATTCCTTCTCCAGTTCCAGAAGTTGCGTGTTGGTGTACGCGGTCCTCAGCCTTCGGGACGCCGCGCTGCTATTCTCGGGAATCTCGTTTGCCTCTGAAGAACAAACACATATTTTCGTGACGCACCACTGTTTATATAAAAAAAAAAATTAACTCTGTTAACTTAAAATGTATTGGCATGGGAAGATGGCACCGATTGCAATTGTGGGGTAAATTCCGACAGGGGGTTGAAACATGCAGTATTATAATATTTAGCTAGATTCTAAAACCGATAGAGATGTTGACTGGCCTGGACAGTCTTAAGGAATGAGCCAGCGGCAGGTTCGCCAGTAACAGTCTATGACTCCAGATTACTGTCACATACACCAGACCTCTGGAGCTATACTCCCAGGAAATACTGTACAGGAAAAAAACATGATTTCGATATTATTTTCTTATTTGTCATTAACTAATGAGCAGCCAATTAATAGTAACAGTTTGATGGAATGGACATCCTAAATACATATTGTCAGAGATGGAACTGACTGTTTACAACGCCTCTCCTACCTTTTAGAGAACACCAAACCGGTCCGGACTCGACGGCTTCTGCAGCAGGGGCGGAAATGGGCTTTCTCCTGGAGGTTTTTTTGTCTTTCATCCAGGGGTACTCCGGGGGGAGAGATGCGGCCGGCGGCGGGCTCTGTTTGGGCCGGTGCTGGCGGGGCTGACTGCCGGCGTTTAGGCTGGCAACGGTCTGCTCGATAGGAGGGGGAATCGGCGCGGAGAGCGAAAGCGTCGAGCTCTTGATTGATGGACTCTGAAATGAATCACTGACAGGGGGGAAAGACGTCAGGCACTCGGCAAGCGACGGCTGACTGTTGATAAAACCGCTCTCCTGCTCGAATTCGCAATTCATCTCCTCACCGTTACAGATTTCGAGAGTCCCCAATTACCGCAAATTTATCGCAGAAATAGAAATATTTAAAACCGCATTTGTCCAAATCGATGTTTGCAGCTGAATTGGGATGGTGCTGCTGTTAAACTATTGCATTGATGGAGACAAGGTAGAAATGAGACCGGAATGCTCGTCACATGATTACCTCTGCCCAATGACAATTTCGGGTTTAATCAAAAGAGGCCGCCGTGTGCTTGATCGATCCAAAAAGTCCGTATGCAAAGCCTAACTCCGACCAGTTTTATTTACGGCATTCCGCGTAATATTCTAACATTACTCCCTGCGCAGTAACTCCGCGTTTGGCGCATTGTCCGCGAGCATCAGGACCCTCTCTGCGCCCCACAAATCACTGCAGCACCTACGTTTGACGCCGGCAGTCATTAACAGAGTAAGCCATTAATCTTAAATGTTCTGACAGAAAACCCGAACAATTCAAGCCTTCTGGGGAGGGAAGGAACCCACAGTGCCCACCCCCTGCGCCCACCCCCCACTGAGACATAAAAAGCCACCTACGCGTAAACATGCGTACGCGGGGAAGCAGTCTCGCACTATTGGCCATTTTCATATTCTCAATAATCCTAAAATAGACACCACATTCGTCACTATCACGGTCTATATAGTCACATTTGTATTTTGTTTTTGTGTTGTACAAAATTCTATAGGATTCTATATTAATAACTAGAAACAATGTAGATAATCGCGCTCAGATGCAGGCCTAAATATTTGTATATTTAATAGTAATATCCGAGGACTAAGCTAACGACTGAGTTCTGGATCCGGGAATCACCCATGAACATATTGGAAATGACAGATGATTGGTAAATGTATAACCTATTATTATTTAATATTAAAATATAATGAATGATTGAATTATTTCCTCGTAAGATTTTCACTTTTAACGCTGCCAATTATATTTTCCGACAATTCGATCAGTCTTGTTATAATACATAAGCCAGTGCTATATGTGTATATATATATTTTGTACTTTTAAAGTAAGAGTCCGGTGGGCTGTTGGTCTTTCACTGCTCGTACTGCGAACAAAGAGCACTGGAAGCCTATCCATCTCGCCGGCCAAGGCGTCTGACAGCCCGGTGCCCCGAGAGCGCATTTAAAACGGGGCTTCGCTTAACTCCATGCAGGCTTATACTTCGTATACAAAGGTCCTTAATGCTTTAATGTGCATTTTGTACCGGCTGTGTGCATTCGGTGAGTTACAAACGTTTATTTAAAACGGATTAACATTTCGTACCCAGGAGAGCGCCTACTATGCCTTTAGAACAAATTCACTTGATTTAAAAATATAAAAATATAGGAATGGTTTTACAATTAGATGCGACCTCTGTGTGCAGGGAAACGAGTGGGCGTCGGCATTATGCGAAAGATTTAGCTCACTCCAACGCGTTTTCTGTCTTAGAGCAAAATTGTCTCCCCCCCTAAGTGTTAGAATAACGCCAGGAAATAAGTTAATTTCATTGAATGGGTTCGCTTATTTCATTGTGGCATCAACACAAATGCAATTTGCCTAAAAGGCCGAAACAAGGCGGATCGCTTTGACTGTCGTGTTCCCGCTGGACTTATGTCAGGAGAAGAAATGCTTTCTCTTAAAAGCGCTCAGAAAATCAAAGAGGAAACGTAAGCATTTTCTAAACTAAATACAAATTTGTTTATTTCGCAACATAATACATCACGGCAGTAACATAGACAGCAGAAATTTTAGCGGCCCATAAACTCTGCTTGTAAAACAATAGCGGATCTGAACAAGAAACTCACATCAGCGATCTCACTTTAATATCAAATAATATTAGCTTACTTTGCTGAACTAATTTTCCGAATAAAATCTATAATATAAGGCTATTTATTGCCTTTAAATATATTTGGACCATACAAAGTATAAATAATCTATATTTTGCCAGAAACGTCGAAGGCCCGGGTCGTTTAGTTTAATGTCGCTGGAGTGGATGTTTTCAGAAGTCTATGGAGCGTAACTGTATTATATAAACATGCGCAAAAGTCCAAGAAAACCAATGATATAATGTATTATATTTGTGCTGAAATCCCTTTTAAGTCGCTTGATGGAAGGGAATGACTGTAATAAAATCTTATTTTTTCGAGTATAATGCTGCTTCTTACATTACGACATGGTTTTAAAATACTGCCTACTGTAAATACTTTGATCAAAGGTGGTCAATTATGTAATTAAACGTTGTAAAGTTTGGCATTTCATTTGCAATTATGTACATTATATGGTCATGTTTGCTGTATTTATTTAATTGCACTTAGTATTAAGCCTAATGTAACAACTTAATGTATCTGTACTAATAAAAGCGATGTTGAACGTTACAAAAATAATTTTGGTTTATTTTGTAAAATTCGGCAATATGAAGCGGAGGGTGTGGAGTATGCAAACTCATGACATAAATAAAATCCGCTCTAGGTGTGTATCGTTTGCATACTTCAAAATATTACACGAACGTCAATTAATGGATAATATACAGATATACATTCATGTATAAATAATCTATTTTGAACTTGTTCTTATTTATCTGCCGGGTTTCTCCAC
>JAODKL010000135.1:17357566-17374018 GCA_026780765.1 Petrocephalus schoutedeni
TTTGATCAGATCCAAAATTATTATTACTATCAATAATATGCCTGCTATTGGGTCTGTGTGCAAGGTCCTAATAATACATTTTAAAAAGTATGTAAACAATATTATATCCGTGTATGCATCTATAAATTATATAATAAATACATTATAGATGCTGTAATGAACAGTATTTATCTTGTCCTGTACTGACGTAAAAATACCGAATTATGCCGGGACAGTTTTCCTATTTTCTTTATTTTTTATTTTCTTCACTACGTTTCTTTATCTTCAGTTTAATTAATCTATTATAAATATAGTTACAATTTTTTTAAAAATGACGTATTTACATATCAGTGTGCAACTGGCTATGGGCAGAAATCAGAACTACGGTTGCATATAAATGTATATAGAAGTAATACTGAATATCAATTTAAAATTGATTTAAAAATTTGCGATGAATAAGCGTATTTGATTTTATCCATTAGCAGCCAAACCCACTGTGGAAAAAGCCGCCTAGGCATCATTTTATCATCCATTGCGTCACGGTTTATTATAACCGGACGGCAAGTTTGCACATTTTATAGGACCGCGATTATTTTCGCTGTTTACTGCTGTAGGATTTTCTCTCCCAGAAGGACGATCTAAAAACCAGGCCAGTGCGAACAGACACGAGCGAGGGAAGCAGAAAGTTAATTAAAAACGGTGGTATATATAGCGCGCATAGGCCTGCATACCACGGAATAAAAGCGGCCGCCCAGCGTATCTTCCGGCAGACAACAGACTGATCTAAATATCGGCAATAAATGCATTCTTTTGTGTTAACCTCAGTGGCCAGCAAATGCATCCGGACCTCTAAGTGGGAGCCACCGAGGTCGCCGTTACGCTCACGGCTCCGTCGAGACTGCAATGATCGTAACCTAGGCCTTGCAAAGCTCGTCTTTGGATCACGCAACGCCGAGGCGAGCTCATTCCCAGCCCATCCCCCTGTCCTTTGTCTGAGAACCACGCTCAGCTTATTTAGAAATGTGGTGCGACTGCGTGAAGATAGAATTAAAGTATATTTTTATAAATCTGCGTAGGAATCAGCTGCAAATATCCACAGAATGTTTAATGTAGGCAACATTGGATAAGGTGGAGACACTAACTGCAAGTAACATATAGCTCGGTCTATAGTCGATGCATCGATCATTTGTTTTATAGACGAATGTGAGCTCAACGTATCAAACGAGATCTACAGGCGTCGCATTTAACTGGGAGTAATTCAGACAGTTTCGTGTTGTGGCGATAGGAACTGGAGCCGAACAACATGAAACTACCTAAATCACTCGACAGTACCCTTGATTCCAAAAAACACAAATATCCCTCATTGCAATAAAAGAGAACATCATTTGGTGAAAATGTAAATACATGGATATCTTAAGAGTATTAAAATCGAAAAATAACCATGCTCGATATTCACATTGAAATTACATAGCATAACACGAAACAATTTGCATATCACACGAACGAGACATTGGCATATTTAAAAGCAAATGTAACAATTTCCATCCTACCAAACTGAGTACGACCAGTCATAATCTTTTTACTACATAAATAAAAATTCTTGTTGGAGACGATTCAGCTCCGTCGCTCTTTGTAACACTGAAATATTCCCATTCATTTAAAATATCAACATTCAACAGGCCAAACGGAAAAAAATACTCTCGTTTAAATAAAATACAGGCTACATAACATTATAAGAAAGATAAAATGAGATGGTTATACTACAGTTAAATATAGCAAGTCGTTTAAACTCTTTACATAATGAACAATGATGCGATAGAAACATTAAATGTATGATAATCATGAAACTGAATTTTCTTTATTAAAGCAACATAAATTCATTAACGTTTCTAGAGAAACATCTGGATTTTATTTATTGTCTCCACACCACAATAAAACATTTTCACAGTACATACTGGATATATATTCCGCCCTTTATATGCCACTTACAATGAAAATGGCCGGAAAGCATACAACTTGCTTTGATGTTTGAAAATATTATTTATCGCTTAGTAGCAATAATGTATGTAAAATATCTATCAGACTCACAAAATGGGGCGATCGGGACAATCTGCACTATTTGCCACAAAGAGGTATGTGTAATAAAACTTGTCCACGACGATGCCATATCTCCGCAAATGTGCAGGTATACATATACATTATATTCAATGTTTTAAATGCTTTACAGACAAATTTAATAATGTTTGGGTGACTCATGCACGATTAACATTGAAGGGGTCCTGTGGTCAAGTCCGCCCGGGTAAGCCTAGACACACAAGGAATTTTTAACGACTGAATATTACTTTCTTCTTTCTAATAACTGATAGGGCCTACATTTCCACAGAGATTTGACATATTTTCTCATTTATATATTCGAACTTAAAATACACGTTGTTTTTTTTGGTTTTTTTTTTTGCAAATCACCAACATGCAGGCACTCAGAAAAGTCATTAATCAAATACTTCCCGCACAATCATTGTGCAACTGCAGACAGTTGTGAAACCGGATTTAATACTTCGCACTGACGACGAAAAAAAAAAAAAAAAAAGGTTGTAGGTCCCTCACGGAAAATTAAAGTTGGTTGTAAGATCCCGAATCCTATTTTCCCGGCTCATTTTCTTCAGTTTCATTCTGCGGTTCTGGAACCAGATTTTGACTTGTCTGTCGGTCAAGTGGACGCTTCGGCTGATCTCCAGGCGCCGTTCGCGAGTCAGGTACATGTTGAACAGGAACTCTTTCTCGAGTTCCAGGGTCTGGTGCTTGGTGTAAGGACACCGCTTCTTGCGTCCGCTCTTCGCCGTTAGCCAGTTAGCTGCGCTCTCGTCTTTCGCGTGTCCTAAAGGGATTTAAAACAATAGGTCAGAGGCAGGAACTTTCATTTTGCCAGCGTGAACTTGATATTAGCTTGGCGGTGATGGCGTTTTATTTTTCTGACGATGAGCAAAACAGTTACAATATGCATTCGGCCTGTTTCTCATTCCCACGTCTATATCCATTTCATTAAATATCAGTATGCTATTTGTTATACTTAAACGCTATGTATTTATAAACGGTAACCCGGTTGCCTCTTCCAAGAAACAATGTTGTATAAAACAAAATCGCAAAATTAAATTTATAGTGGCTGAGTTTAAAATAGCTTTTGACCTTCACAATATTTAATTAAGTTCACTTATGAAAGTATGACAGTCTACATAAGAATTAATAAATTATCGTCACGTTTTCCTTTCCATAAGACCCTACAAGTAGCCTAACATTATTTAGAAATGGTCAACTGATTTTAAAAACTTACTAGTTTTGCCCTTCACGCCTACAATTAAATTTGAAGATTTAAAGACGCAAAATAAAGAGAAGTAACACAGTTGCCTTGTTTACTAGATATACGATTTACCAAAACTCTGCAATTATACTACAAATAAACGTACCACAGAACGTTTAATGATATTTAATTAAGGCATTTTAAATAGCGTATGCAATTTTAAACATCTAACAGTCATTTAGTTTTAAAATAATTTATCCCAGTTAGTCAGCTGGAATAAAGGGTTAGTTCCGAGTGACTTTGTGGTTTGACACAAGCCAAAGTAATAGGAACACCACTGTTTCGCAATCTGCCTGTATTTATATGACGAGCATAGTTTATCGTTTCCTAATTTAAACTATTAAAAGCATTTTAAATCCGGTGATTCAACTGCCAAAATAAAGTGGAGATACAACCACTCACCGAGACACAAAAAAAGTTTCTGTTCTACTATTGAAAAAGTGAAAGCAGGGGTGTAAGGTAAACTAAAAGTAACATGGAGAGAGTTGTGGGACTTTTCCAGCAGCGATGCAAACCTGACCGGGATCTCACGCATCTATCGCCTGTAACCATACCTGCTGAAACACGCACGGATGCGGACACACCTTTATGGCCGTTCGCGGTCGCCTTCGGACTTTCTCTGCAGTCTTCTGCGGGCTCCGGAGAGGGGGACTCCTCGGCGGAGGATACGCCCGTCTCCTCGTCTTTCTGGCTGCCTGGCATGCAGCCGGAGGAGCCATCGTCGGTGTCCCTCCTGGCGGGCTCTACCGATGTAGAGGAAGGCGGTGTGTCGAAGTGAGCGGGGGGTTGTAGCGCGAAGTGTGACGGATTCGACTGAGCGTCGTGATAGAGCTTAGAAGTCGCGTAAGTCTGCGACAGGCGGAAGTAGCCGGGTACCGGGACCGTGGCGCCCTCGCCGCCCGGACACAAGCCCGATGGCACACCGGAGTAGCAGAGGTCCTCTGCGTGAGAAAGTGTGGCAGTCTTACCCGATTCATAGACGGAGTACGTGCTCTCCTCCTTAATGTTAGGCGAGAACGAGCAGGGGGCGACCTGCGGACCGGGCTGGTCCATCCGACACGCCCGCGACGTCTCCAGCCACACTTGCATGCCCGGCATATACGGACTGGAAGTGGGGACCATGTTCTGACAAGCCGTTTCGCTCCGTTTGCTCAGTCCGGGGAAGAATCCACAGTTCGGTAGTCCATAGGGCAGATCCGGAGCGGGAGGAAAGTACACGCCGCCGCCTTGGTAGTAATCTCCGCTGTCCGATCGGGCGCTAATTAAGGAATCGACCAAAAACGAGTTCCCAGCCGGGCTGTCGGAGCATGACATCGTCGTGGTAAAATTTCACTAGGAGCAGATAACAGTCTGTGGCTGACATTTCTTGAGCAAAACATGCTGAATAAGATTACAGATAGCTCCCTTTCACTGTACTCATTGATAGCCAATTGAAAGCCGAGAATGCCAGAGACCCCGCCCCAGAAAAAGCAGGCAATGACGTGGACACATCAATCAGAGCTTCCAGTAGAAATGAAACAAAATCTTAAGTTTTATTTCCCATTGTTAGCGTTTGAAATAAAAGATATGGCAAAAGACACGTGGGTGCGGATTTCACTTTGCTCAGAACGCTGCAAGTGTAACTCCGAGCTGGAGGAGGGAAGCCCTGAATCATTACTGATTTTAATTAGCGCAATACGGTGTCCAAACGCTTCACGTATATCGTCAATCTATATACAAGTTGATATACTGCTAAACCGAAATAATCATGCAGGAATATTTCAAAGAAGTGCATATTGTGTGGCAGATTTTGAAACCACAAATCTAAAAACAGCCCAGAACGCCGCAAAGCAAGAATGTGTTATTTAAATGTAATAATAGTCATTTTAGTCATAGTTTTACATACTGATATCCAGCTTCAATTCTGATATAATAAATCAGTAATTTTCTGACATGTTAACAAAAAAAATGAAAAGCTGGTTTTAATAAATGAGTTCTTTTATATCTTGAATCATTCTGCAGCATATATGTTTAAGTTTGACTTCCCCTGGAGAACAAACCCGCGCGACATCCGACTTGCGTCTAGCCTTCTCTATAGAACCTTCTATAATCTGAGCTTTTGTTTTACATTATTTATTCTATGTAGCCCTTTAAGAATTTGGGAAAATGTACTGCGTGGCTTTAGAAAGATAAATAGCATGTACTTTACATATAACGTGACTTTAAAGTACAAGAATCGTTGTTTATTTTTATTAAAGGGGCAACATAACCTTTGGCTGCTTAAGTACGTAGTAGTAACTTTACTTATGGCTTTACTAAAGTGGGCACCTTTTTTTTTGTTGCAATATTTAACTCTCTTATGACCTGTTACACAACGCGAACGGGCAACACATCGCATGGGACAATTTCTCGTTTGAAAGAAGAGCTTTATATGAAACGAACGGATCACAATGTATAAAAATAGATTTACATTTGTGGTTGCTAAATTTATATTTACGAGCATGAATTAATTACCTTCAACAGCCCCACGGTTCATGTTACTCACTGGCTGTATAATATATCCACAATATTATTTTAACAGCGGTTTTATTGTCGCGTGTATGGCTGTTGGCCTGTATCCTGTTGTAGCGAAGCTTCTGTCATTTGCCTAGTATTTTTTGCGGTAGCAACTGTAGGCCTAGTATTTTGGTGCCCTTACGTACAATAATGTGCCATTTTATTACATCCAGCGGAAGCTTTTATTTTTCACCAGAGACAAAGCCTGTGGATATGGCCATTTAATCGTTTTGTCCGTTTTTATTTCCTCAATACTATCTTTTCATGCTTCTATAAAACGTATGATTTAAAACTGTTCTTTTATGAAACATGCGGGTTGTGACCGTTTGTAGGAGACAGCGGACTATTATAATTCTGTGCCAAAAGCAGGCAAGAATTGGGTCACCGCACAAACCCGGAGTGTCAGGACGCAAATGTTATTTTGCGTTCGAATAATTTCACAGTGTAATTATAATGTGTGTATATGTACAAACACATGCAATTATAAAAAACTGAATTTCTGCTAGTGGTGTGTGATTTTAGTATGCATTGCTCTTTATATAGAGTACGTGAAAATTTAATCAATGAAAAAATCTGTGCTATTAAGTCCGCAAACAGCATCCGTAATATGCAGCGATTCATTTGCTAGTTATCTAAAATAAAATGCACTTATCTGTTTTATATTTGTTAAATAAATATACAACTAGCTTTCATAAAACCGAAATCATCGAGTATATTAAATGATCCAAATTCGTATTTATATAAATTTAAGCCTGGGAGGTGTTTACCTGGTTTGCAATAGCAGAGCTCTTTTGGAAGACTAAATTTAAAAAATCCTCCGCTCCTCTTGACATCGTCGGCAATGACATTGATCTGAAGTGCGCCGCCCAGTGGTGTAACATCCGCAAACCAAGCCTGAATATCGCCACCAATGTGGGACTCGGAGTGAGCATTCACAAATGAGACTGGGAGGACGGCGGACGACGGCTTTCTCTGCTTAACGTCGCTCTTCTCGGGCCCTTAGTAACAGCTAATAACCTTGGTCTCAGACAGTTTATTGCTGCACTCCAGTTGTGCAAACGCCCCAGACTCAGACAACTTTTATGGTGGAGTTGTTACAGCAACTGAGAGGATGCGGGTGCAGTAATTAGGTCGGAATTCCTGGGAGCCTCAAAGGATGCGCTCGGTAGGACCATCGCGTACTGCGACCATCATAAACTTCTGCTCTTTGTTCACCGGCCTTTTTTTACTGTTATACTCGCCACTCGTTAAGTGCTGGCGGAACAGCCAGGATATTTGGTTGAAAACGCTTAAAATACGAGGATAATTTACAAACGTAAAGCAAAAAAAAAAAAAAAAAAAAAACTCACAAAAATAAAACCGAGTTACAATTTAAAAATTTACAGGATAAACAGAAAAGAAATGTCTTGGGTGGAAAAGTGACCTGAAATTCGTCGTTTGCTTTCAAAGACAATTCTTTCGCGTTTTCCAAACCTGGGGAATAATAAAATCGTTTTTCTTTTAATTCCCTGACCAAATGGTGGCCTACAACTAAAAGGAAATTAACATTACAACATTATTTTTAGGTCTCATGGATAAAAGAAATAAAAGATTGTGACATCCTGTCTTGTTGTGATCCTATTTTGACTGGTCTGCGCGGGAGTGTACTAATATATTACACCAAGTCTATATTTTACAGCAGGACAAAGCAATGCATTTCCTATTGGCCATTTTTATGCTTAAAAATCCAATTTTACCTAATCTCATTAACGGAATTGTACCCATCAGGGCGAGAAGATTACGACGAAAGTAATGCATAAAAACGTTTGCTTGACATGGCTACACGATTTAGTCTATATCGATTGTAATGCGGAAATGTCACACGTGAATGCAATTACGCGCACGAGCGTAAGTACGCACACAGTTACGCGGCGGTTTTACCAGGATACATCTGGCTCTTCTGAAGTTTCATCTGTCTCGCTTGTACGTCGGTTCGGACAGAGGATTCTGCTAAAAAAATACACGTTGGCGTAAAACCAAACAAAATTATGCTTAACGCTATAAAATCGCTTTATTTTAGCTTGACCATCGTACGACATTTTGATGTCTAGGCTTGCGAAATACCTCATTTTGCTCTTGTTTACTGAGTTATTTAAAAAAGAACATCGAAAATGTGGAAAAACCTATTTTCCATTTAAATTTGTATTCTACTGACAGAAATGACTATTTAAACAGAACTATCATATAGTTAGACCACCTGCCTTTTAGGCGTTACAAATCATATATTTTTGTCGCACCAAATTGTATACCCACAATGAATAAAACATACAAAACAGCTGTACTTATCTCATACTTGGATAAATGCTATAAAATAAATAGAAATTATAAAGTCGGTGTTCATTGATTACAATAATAAGTGTTGGGCGACAATACTTAAACAGATTTAGACTTATGATTTAGACGCCACTACATGTTTGGAATATATATATATATATATATATATATACACATTTGGATAAAAAAACAGTATTTTCATCCAGGAAAATGTATAAAGTTCTTCAGAAAAACGTCCAGTTCACTGTCTGGCTGAATACTTCTGCATCCCCGAACTTGAAATTAACCGTCGCGCTTGTGTTTCGGCGCCGGGGAAACGCCGAAGCCCGCGCCGGTCTTTGCGGTCCCGGTCCCCGGCCGCTAATGCAAAGGGTTGACGGTGTAATACTGTAAACGATCCCTGTTCAGTTTCTTCTCTTTCATCCTCCTGTTCTGGAACCAGATCTTCACTTGGCGGTCGGTGAGGTTGAGCATTCTCGAGAGCTGCAGACGTTTCTCTTTGTTGATGTACACGCTGAAGAAGAACTCTCTCTCCAGTTCTCTGATCTGGTATTTTGTATAGGGACACCTCTTCTTGCGTGTCTTCTGGCCACCTGAAAGAAAGCAGTGATAACCAAGCCGTCATTAATCGGGTTTCAACATAACTTTATGCAAAATATTTATATATATTTTTATATATATTATTACTCAATTTAAGCTTATTACTCGATACTATGTTTTTTATTCTAAAACAAGCCCATTTTTTGCCTGCAATATAGTGAACTGCTTGATAATTACTTTGTAGATAATGAATATTTCATCACCTTACCTTCATATTACATAGAACAGTAGGACGCAAAGTTACCAATTAACGCTACAAGGTACCGTATATGACACAAGAGACCCTGTGAATCAAACAAAAATAGACACGTAGATAAAAACTATATATTCATATTTTGGTCACATTTGTATGTTTTCTGTGGAGTCTAAATTAATAAGCTCAGTGAAATTATGCTGGATATAAACACCAGAGAAGCACCTATCAGTAAATACATCAGGCATTCAAATACAATAACACGTTGCCATCCAGAAAATCCTAATACATGAATAATGATTTATCAAACAAATAGAAATTGGAAAAAGGCCCGAGATTTCCATTGGTCAAATTCTATCGTAAGCACGTGATCCTGCAGTTTATAACAAAGTTTTGTTGCGCAAATCTACAGGACCCCCATAAACCTTATGCGCTTATAAAACAGCATATAAACTGTTTAACAGCAGCGCGCTAGATTGCGATCTTTCATAACTGGGGCGCGTCTCAGTACGTACTGCTGTTAGGTTTGTCCTCATTGTTGCCGGAAGAGGACTCCGGGCTGCTGCGGTCCCCTCGCCGCTCTCCTCCCCTCCTGTCCCGGCACGTGTCGGAGCCGGACCCCGGGTTAGTCACTTTGCTGGCATCTCGGTCCAGCGGCTCGTCGGCCGTCCGGCTTTCTGCGCTCCCATACGCCGTCTCGAAAAACTGATCGAAAGCCTGGGGCAGCACGCCGTTCCGTCCCACGCTGCCGCAGAAATTAGGCGCGGAGCTAGAGTTCGAATGGTAGACGACGGGATTGTTTTTCGCGATCATTTCCCCTAGAGGTGTCGGACCCGATAGACAGTCTCTGTGGACCATCTCCTCTGTCGCATAGCAGTGCGACAGATTTCCTCTGTGGTGCCATTTACTGGACGCATCGATGGCGTAGTCCCGGAAGGCGACCTCTCTCATGGACTGAACCTGCGGCAGGTTAGGAGGGTACGAGTACGTCATTGGCCGAGAAGACGGGGTCTGCGATAAAAACGACGGCAGACTCGGAAAGTCTGTTCCCGGGACGTAGTACGTGCAACTGGGCAAATACATATTGGACCCGACCGGCACGCGCTCGTCAAAATCCATTATAAGTCGGCGGCTGCGTGTCCGTCATTAAGTCCCCGCGGCATGGCTCTCGCGCGCTGCTGCCACAGCCTCTTTGAAGCAGATCACTGGAGCAGAAATTCTGAGACGTAGGCTGACGTGGAGATCCATCTCCATCCTAGAGGGGCGCCGGTCATGTGACCCGGCGCAGAAAATGACATTATATTTTGCGCGGGTTGTGACTGGGTTCATGTTGGTGCACCGATGCCCTAGACTGTATATTTGTGTTTGAAATCTGATTTGAACGCTGTTTTCCCAGTTCCTGTTGCTTCTCGGGAACGATCGGTGAAGCCAGTATTCGAGAAGCGTATGGAATAATCGACCGATTTTTAATCCGGACCTTCTAACATTTGTGGAAATGGTATAATTTACTTGATACAACAGCCAGATTGAATAGCGGCTAATTAGCGTATTCTATGTGGGTAGTGTATACGCCCATCAGCGCACATGGGGGCTGATGTTTTTACTACACATTCTAAGTATTTTTTGCTTGTTTATGTGACAATTAATTAATCTGTTTAGCCCAATAAATGGCACAATTAAAAGCGACGGTTGACGCAAATTAGCACACTTTGAGTCTAAATCCGTCTGTCAGTCTCTCTCAGAGGGTAAAGGGTACCTCCCAATAGAAGCCAATTCAAAACGCGAAAATGGGGTTTTGTGTGTTATATATCTGTGTTATATTTGACGCGTACATGATACATACTTTGTATTGTATCCAAATGCAAGCAAGGTGACTCCCTTCCCTTTGCTGTACTGCCAGACCATTTATCACAAGTTTTAATTCTCACATTACGGAAAGACACAGAACGCGGAGAGGATAAGTAGGAATCATACACATCTTAATTGTCTTTATCTAGAACCACCTGCATCGAACACATATATACATGCATCTTTGCCGCTCATTTGGAATGCTAAACGTAGCATTTTATATTTCGTAACATCACGGAAGTATTTTCAGTCAGTCGGGCGTGTATTTCAATACGCATACTCCATTCTCAAATAATAATGATTTTTCATATGTAACTGTACTTAATTATGGTATCGCCTTAAAATTAGCTAATGCCCCGGGAAGCAAATGTAAGGGTATTGTTTATATAAAGTAGATGTTTTTTTTAAGTTGAAGTGAAAATGTTTGGTCGGAATAACGCCCTTTCCGTTTTCCTCACTGTATGGATAAGCTGCTCTAATTTTTTAAATGTCTTGCCCGTAAAAGGAAGCAATCCTTGTCAAATGGATTTGTGAAGGTTAAACGAAACAGCGTTTCACGCAAACGAAAGGGGTGATATAAAAATGGGAATTAAAAACGGGTGCAGACAATGAAAAATTCCAAAATCACGCGGTTCGCGACTGGGCCAAAATCACTCTGATTTTTAAAAACAATTCCGCATAAAATTGCTGGGAACGTCTTTCGGTAAAGTTTTACCAGTATTTTTACGTACATAATGAGAGATCCGTAGGCATTATTACGAATTTGACATATTATCTTCTCTCACACCAATGCATACTTCATCGTTAATTTTAAAGGCTATAAACATAAACTGTATTTCATATAATATGACGAGTATTGGTCTATATTTCAACAACAACAACAACACCTATAACTACGAGAAACTACAGTTAACAGTTCAAATCATTTTTGGCCCCCTTATAAAAATCAGGAACCGCCACAAAGTGTGGTCTTCAAAATATTCTGTTTCCTTTGTCTCGGTTCTGTTTTCCTTCTCTTAATAAAGAAAGATACTTTGTTGTGTATGATGTAATAGTATACACAATATAACAAAACATAGTCCTGTAATCATTCAATATTAATTAAAACCACAGGATCGGCGTAGCACGTTAAACGATTACAGGACACTGACGTGTACTATTGTGTCGGGACGTTTGAATACGAGCGGAGGTGCGACGCGCTTTTAGAACAGCGACTTTTCTCCCATTCTAACTACCGGAGACACACAGCAGTTTACCCCGAAATGAAGGCTGAAGATGGCCCCAGCATTTTCAGATAGGATGGTCTAAGCAATAGGTGGAGGCTAATTGTAACATGTACGCAAACCTTAAATACATATATATTTTCCGGAATATAACCGAAACGTAATTTTAATTAAATTAAATTAAATTAAATTAATTTAATTTAATTAGAACGAATTACATATAGCTGTTATATAATGAATAGCAAATATTGTATTTTGGCGTATTTCTCAAATAAATGTGAGAGTTCGAACGATATTTAATAAATACTGTCCGCCTTGGTCCTCATTCTGGTTGTATTTATTTTTCAAAGTCTAAACATTGTGGCATCTACACATAAACCGCCGTCCAGTGGCCCCATCAGCATGTTAGACATCAAGGTCGCGCTAGGAGGAGGGTCATCTGGGAGAAATGGACTACGGATTGCATTTAGTGCACCACGTGGCCCGGATGAGGTTACCCGGGAATTTATTAAAATTGAAAATAATATTATGAAAGAAACAGTGTAGGAGAAGTAATCAACAATGATACATGACAATTGTAATGCAGAAATGTTAAGTGTCTATCTGTATAATGTTCTCCCACCAGTTTGTGCAACCATGTTACCCCAATACATTGGAACAACCACAGAAATTGGACGTCATTAATGGATGCAGAACCGAGGCAAAATAATATATATACATTTTGCAATAGATCCTAATTTAGCCGGAGAGTATCGTAGGCTAAACGAGGGGGGTTTCAGGCATCATAATCATTTAATCGAAACGTTCTTTGACGGGAAACATCTAATGGTTTTGAAACAAAGTGCATAAACAATCTATCAATGGAATGCTGTTCATTCTAAAAAATACAGAATGTTCTTATTAAGTTTAATGTCAAGACCGCCCGTCATTTGGCGACGTGTTTTCGTCGACAAGCTTTTACCGTTCGGACATAGGCGCAGGTTCGTCTCCATTGATAAGCTGCAGTTTTACTTTCATTAGCACAACTCACATCTTTCTGAATGGTGAAAACGAGGAACGCCGAAATGCCTGTCGAGATATAACCAGTTTCAATCGCACAGACTTGGAAGAGAAATGGAAACTTTCTTGGCCAGTTTTGATCGATCACCTTAGTAAGTGTGACGGTAGGCGCGAACTGGAGGTCAGAATTACAGCTAGCCGTATAAATCCCGAAGGCCACCTTCCCATGCTAGTAGCGACTGACATTTTCTCTCATTTACTGTATCCAAATCTATGCCAACCAGGTCACCCGATAAAAAAATATGGCTGGACTTAAATATTGAAATGGTGTTTTCTATTAGGTAAGCAAGCTTAAAGGAAAAACGCCAAAATGTAACCTTGTTAATTGGAATCAAACATTGAATGTTTCGTAAAGGTATTTGTAAATGTGTTTTGTAAAGGCATTTGTAAAGAAATGTTTTGATAAACAATTATATTGTTACATTTCTATAGTACGTTAGTACTGCCACTATAACTAAAACCCCTACCGCTACCGCTACATTGTACATTGTACCGCCAATGAGATACATTCTACTATATACTTAACTAAAAATGGGACCCATGAAGCTACATTTTACATTTTCAAATACCATTCTAGACACTGATCTAGTATTTTGCAAATTTCAAAGCTAGAAAGCATAATTCATATATGCTCCATATTACCGTTGCACTGTCATACTATTCCTGTGTAAGGGATGTAATCAGCCTATATGTCTCTGTCTGTATGCATGCGTGTGTGTGCATAGTACGTACGGTGTGAGTAACATTTTAATCATTCCTCATAAGTAGCAGGCTTGATGGAAAGTAAAGAGAAATATGCTTCTGATGTAAGACCGATATGTTATCGTTTTCATTTTAATAATTAACTATAATTTGTCTCACAATTTCCCGAGTCATTTAAGTTTAAGGCTCCAGCCAAGTACAAGCGCTCAGAAATCATTGTAACTTTGACCTTTAAACCAAATTGAACTTCACATACCAAGTTTTGAAATTGATTTCCGAATGTGTTTCAGTCATTCGTCACATTGGAAGAAATAGATTTAGATTAAAATGCGCAAAGCAATACGTTTGCAATTAGTTAATTAATGAACGCCGATATACGATAAGAATGATCGTATTTCAGAAAACAAGCTGCAGTAATGTAGGCTATGTAAAAATAATTCAAAACCTATATAAGTCAGACAATATTAATAAATACGTGCAGTGCCAGTCTAGAAAGACTGTTAATATTTTGTATAAGATTATATATACAGATATATATTATATCTGATGAGATATATCATTATATCATATCGTTTTCATTAAAATACTACTTCATGCAAATATCTTCCATTAATATGGAAAATGTTCTGCATTACGTCATTCCAAACTACAACGAGCTTGAATATGTATTAATATATACTTAATTTTACAGTACTAGTACACACTTGTATATACAGCAAGCCATGTCTCACAAGACAGACGAGACATTTGTCCACATTTAAAGTAACTGAGGCTATTACAGCAACATCTTAATTAATTCGAATTTCACTGAACAAAATCCGTTGTACGTACCTTGGGTGACGTTAAGGATTTGTTAATTTGTTCTTAATGACTTAATTACTGAGGTTACAGAGCTTGATCTTTAAAAGCTGGATTGGGCATATGTAATTCTATATGCCTGTCTCAGGATCAAGGTAGCCCGTTTTAAAAATCCGTCAGGACCATTGTCGTCTAAGCGATTTGAGAAGGTCAACAGTAATTAGAAGCGCCCAGAGACCTTGTGTGGCTGGGTTTCCTTTATCCACCAATAGATTGGAGCAAAGAATGCTGGGACATAGTTTTATTACCCCTGTCCGACGACAACTTAAAAGCACTTAGCACCCCGCAACAATGAACTGATAAAGATATACTGCAGCCTTCAGGTTCACGAAAGTAAAACAATGGCCAGCTGCGCGCAAAAACAATGTGAAAACCGTCCGCATTCGGCTCATCCGCGGATACGCCATGTATTTTGGAAGTGCACGTGTAGCTAAATCTGACTAAAACTGCTATTACATGCTTCGCCTTTGGATGGCAGCAAATTCCCGCACATCCATCCAAAATGTTCTCCCAGTTCCGCCCCGTACCTCCGCCTCCAAAGAGACCCCGCACGCGAGCCCCTGGTGATACTTAAACGCAACATTTCTGTCACTGCAGTGTTAAATCCATAAATTTATTAGCCGGACGTGCTATATTTTAAAATTATACAGTGACCAGACTGCACTGTAAAATTTTAAAGGCGGAAAGCAAATCGCTTCTTAAAATCTCGCAAAATGGTTGTAGTTGACGTATAATTTCTATCAACACTTATAAAAATCAGACTTTTGCCATGTTAAATGGTAAAATATTCCAGCTGTGGTTCTCAACGTGCAGAATTCGTAGCATGTGCGGAATTTCATTCCACTGTATTGATTAGCATGTTATTAGCATGTTAGTATGCAGTTCAGTTAATACAGTCAAAAAGAATGAAACTAAGCCGGCATTCTCAGGTACAGAGTCAAACCAGACAACAGTGACGCACACGCACAAACAAATAAAGAAATCATATATATATATATATATATATATATATATATATATATATGCAAATGCGTCTTACTTTGAGAATTTGTGTGTTATAACTTTAAAATCTGAAATGCTGTTTCAAAAGCCTATATTCTTGCCTTTCAAAAAACGCACAAAATACTTTCTTAACATTTACTTTACACAGTACAGTTGGAAATGCATATAAATAAAGGAGTAATATATAAATTAACAAATAATAACGATGGAAGAACGTCACGGTTTTTGAAGGATTTATAAAACAGAATAAATAAAATATAATTGCACAAACGCATCAGCATTTTCGTATATATTACTATCACACAAAATTCGCCATACATGAAATTTCATTTAAGCTTCATGTATAATGTAAGCCTATAGTAAATTTTCTAATAAAAATATCCCCATCGTCTTGACTGCATTAAGAATATTTTTTTTTCCAAACGTGTATTTAAATATTCAAATCCAAAGAACAGAAAATCACATCGACTAAATAGAACTCAACATTACCTAACTAACGTCATATTACACAGCCCAAAATATTTTATTTACATTTTACATATATACTTCGATATTGTAGCTTCATATCTTTGTGTCTCAAGTCCCAAGTTGAAGCTCTTTGTGTATAACGTATTTGCACTGTCCTGTAAGTCACTTTAAAGACAAGTGTCTCCCAGACGCCTATATGTAAACGCGTATAACTAACGCCGGGAAGTCAGTTCCGAAAATTCAGTCCGAGGTACCTTAAAATGTCAGATACCTGCCCCATTGGAAATTGTAATGAATAATATTTATCGAGTTTGGGG
>JAODKL010000135.1:17397968-17408067 GCA_026780765.1 Petrocephalus schoutedeni
CGCTTATTTTTGCACGGCGGTTGACCATGACGGACGGCCGGGGACACTCCCGTGCGCGCTCCCGTGCGCGCTCCCCGCATTCGCTGGGTGGCCGCTGCTCCGGGCAGCTACGCGACTTCACATCGCCACCTGCTGGTCGGAAACCGCCAGCGATCCTTCGCACCTTTTGCTTTCCTCGCTGTTTTTGTTCTCCTTTGTAAACTATCCACCGCCATATGCGAAAGAGCTCAACGTGCTTTGGCTGAAGAGGAGCATCTAGACGGGATATTACTTACCGACTAGGTCTTATCTGCCTGGTACTACAGCGCCGTTTATCTATTCGTATAATCGGATTTAAAGTTCTAATTTTAACGAAGCATAATTATAGCTAAAGGAAAAGGCTGGCCGTGCCATAAAATGCCACTTAAAATGCCATCCAAGAGGTCCCGTGTTAAAGGAAATAGTCTGGTAACTTTCTCACAGACACACACACCTCAGGGAAGCCTCGGCTGGGGGTTTTATGGCTACTGTGACCCATGACCTCCACCAAGCCAAGTTCAATGTGGGCCGGGGGGGGGGAGAGTTAAGGCTTCAAACATACCTCACTACTATTCCACAGGGGGGGGGATGGCAGAGAGATGAGTAAATCATTATCAATGTTCCTGACCAGGCTGTAAAACGGGTTTACTTTAGTTTGATGGATGTGGCTCCCTGGCTTAGACGGCAGGTTCAGAGAGCCATTGGGCCAGGCCGGACAGCAAACAGGATGACCCTCACCAGATTAACAGCTTGTGGGTGTGTATGTTTGTGTGTTTTCGGGCAACGAGAACCCCCCCCCCAAAGAGCATATGCGAGAGATGGGGTGTATGTACTTAGAACTCTGGTCCTGCTTGTAATTGCCAGGGTGAAAGAGTGTTTTACTGCTGCGAGTCTGGCTCTCAAGGCGAGGGGCCGTTATCTGCCTTCCCCTCTACACTCAGTGTCGGCCCTGGCGCAGTAAAGTCAGGAGTATTCCCCCTTTATGACCCTTTATCTACATGAAAGGGAGGGAAGGCAGGATACACCAGTAAGCCACCCCACGCACATGAAAGGCAGAGCCAATGTGTCATTCTGGGGCAGGCCATTAACCGCACTGGGGGCTGCACTCCTGTGCATCATCAGGGATGTGAGCGGGATCGTGTGACACGCACACGCGGCCAGAGCGCAGGGCGTCGCCCGCCAGCGTCTGTACTGTAGCGAGTTTTACGTCTAGGGCACGAGTTATGCAGCATAGCTAATGTGACAACTTTCTACTGAATGGAAGGTGTGCAGTTAAGCGGCCAAAAGATAAGACTACTGCGGGTGACCTTACCACCAGACACTGGGGCATCCATAAACACAGCCCCCATCTTCCCCGCGGCGCCCGCCATCTCCTTGGAAACAGAGGGGTCTATGGTGCTGGAGTCGATGAGCAGGGAGCCCTTCTTCACCTTCCTGTGGGGGGGGGGGGGGGGGGGGGGGGGGCTTAGAGGGCGGCACGGCAAGTGGGAGATCACCGCATCACCCACCAGGGCGCATCTGAGCCAGCAGCGTACATCCCCGAGAAGACAGCCCACCTGCCAGCAAACTCCAGACAAAAGAGGGACTCCTTTAATTAACAAGTCAGTACAGAATCACTCGCCTTTTCTCCGTAACTATCCGATTTAAAGAGAACATCCCACCCTACAGAATTACGTCACACTCATGTCTCCTGATGCACCTTGGCTATTTCCCATAAAATTCCAGTATGGGTATTTTAAAAAAAAAGCGGCAGTTTGACAGCTATCAGTCCTGTGCAAGTACAGCTGTACATCCCTGCGAAGAGGCATAACTTATCTCTGGCTAATCACCCCCCGGCTTGTTTCCAGCTGGTAGGCTGGGCTCTCACCAGCCTTGCAGTCTTGTTTTGATTCCAAGCACGCTGGATTTTAATGACTGTTCATGAAGCCAAACTATGCCGCCTTTACAAAAGCATGGTGAGCCAACGCGGGGCATTCTGACCCAAACACACTCCGGTCGCATGCGTCCTTTGGCCATCAAGCCCGCCACCCCATCCTGGCATCTCAGAGGCCACTTGGGAGCCTTTCCACACTCTCAGGCACTCCTCCAGCCTACTGGAAAATAAAGGTCTCACACCCACTTCCAAGGTGGTGATGGATAAATCACAATATTACTAATGATTCGCATCTAGAATACCTCACTCGTTAAAATTCAACATTTTGTATAAACAGACCAGGTACAGCTTGACTAGAAGATTAGCAAATGCAATCCCACATCATGAATGGTTTTTCCACAAGTGTTAAATAATTAAACTGATTATCATGCAGTACATTACATTTCACTTGGGCCTTCAGTTGAAAGACGATTGAAGGACTTTTTAGGTTGTGTAATTATTTCACAGAAGTCATCAGCTTTCGCAAACACTGAATTTCAAATTATTCCAGGACTGAGCTAAATTAATGTTCCACAGGTTTTGCAAAGGGGCCTTATACCCAAAACAGCACAGTGGCTGCCTCACACCTCTGGGTTCAAATCCAGCCTCACTTCTGAGTGGGGAGTCTGCATGCACTCTGTGTTTTAGTGGGTCTCCTCCAGATGCACCGGCCTCCTTCCACCGTCCAAAGACGGGCAGTTCAGGCACACAGAGTAAAATCACAGCAATCCTAATGGGATAAGTGATTCTTAAAGGACACAAATCAGAAAAATGCTGCTGAACAACCCAAATCATGCATACTTGACCCAGATCTGTCAAGCTATAAAACATGTATGTTACAAACAATTCTGCTCTAGGGGGAATTTAATGTGACTGACAGGGTCACATCAGGGACGGCGATGATGTTCATATCAGGAAACAAGGGAAATAAGCTCTGATTGTTGCAGAGTAGAAACGTTCTACTCCTGCCAGCGGAGTGAATCTCTTAGCAGATAAGGAGACCTTCCTTGGAAACCTAGGAAACAGCCCGGCAATTAAAAAAAAAAAAACGACCCTTTTCCTGGCAGGAATTCAGATTTATCAGAAAACCAAGTGGGTCCCGGAAGTTCTGATTACATACAAAGATGCAAATCTCTCCATACCTCTTACAATGTTTTATCATCATTAACCATTCAAAAGTGGTAGCATTTCAGGCTGTGAGGAGGGCTGCACTTACTTGAGGATGCCATTGGGTCCGGTGTAGACCTCTACCACATTGGGGCTGGAGGGTAGCATGGTGATGATGCGGTCGGTCTTGTCAGCAATCTCCGCAGGGCAATCCAAAATCTGACCCCCACAAACATCCAGGTTAGACGCGTTTCCATAAACGGCTCTCAGCTCGTGCGTCACGCCTCAAGCCCGGGGGAGTTTTACTAAGAGCTATGGACAGTTGGGTAGATGGATGGATATTTTAAAATCAGACCGCCCACAGGATTTAATATATTTTAACATCAATGCCATCTTTACCAGTAAAAATCACTCAACTTGCACAAAATTCAGGCACACTTTTGAGGGAGCAGATTTATAACCATGCACTTTATAGCTATTAACTACAATGTAATAACACGTCATATTGCCTATTCATCAATTTGCATGACGCATGAGAATATTTACACTGAAATATTTCCCAGTGGCTTTATTTACCTTGGCTTGCCCTGAGTAAGAACATAAAACATAAAGGAAGTTAATTTTCAATGTCAATCGAGAGCAGAGTGTAATGATTCCTGTCCTTTAATACCCCTTGGAAGGGCTCTGTAAGACTACATATTGTCTGCTACCTGTCTCCATTTTTTTAAACACATTGAGAACCACTTCTACAAAGATAATCTATTATTAACTGGGGGGTGAAAATAAAAGCTGCCACACCGGGCGGAAGCGAGTTTCTAATCAGTTTTACTTCAGATTTATTGTTATTTGAGTTTTAAAGACTACTTTGTCGTGCAAAATAAACCCAGGAGAATTCACAAGGCACCTTGAGCCAGAGCATCCTTTGGATTAAATAAGAACATATTTCCCCCACCCATTAACGACCTTTATTACCTGAACCATTTGTTCATGAAATTTTCGTAAATTATGTGCATTTTGTCTGGTGAATGAGACTATTCATTATAATATGATCATCATTTTATTTCTGCACAAATTCAAATAATTCCACAAATATTCCATCCAAGGGTGACCATCTCCTCATTTGGCCCTGACACTCTTTGTAACCCTCCGTTTCGTAACCCTCAGTGTAATGAAAAGGCAGAAAAGTTCCATGACAGATCATAAAACGTGGAAATCTGTGCACAGGCACGCAAACTGCAATTTTTACTCACTAAAACACAACCGATATGGATTTCTGCTGCATTAGACATGAGAAACGGAACATCGGATTCCAGCACATTTCCCACACATCGTGTAGGAAAGTCCTTAAGCGTCTCCCCTCAAAATGCAGCAAACTAGGTTACTCCTGTTTAGCCTTAAGCAAATTTGTCAGATCTTCAAGAAGGCAAAAGATTGCCACCTGCAATATCACATTTATGAGCATCAGAAAGATTAAACCTAGATTAGTCAATCATTTCAATCATTTATAATATTCTGTAACAGTCACATGGCCTCAGGAACCAGCTACCTTCTGCTCATGTCCGCAAGCGTCGCAGGACCTGACACGCCCTGCTGATTTTGTAACCGTAAAACGGGCCGCCAAGCACATGGATGCAGTGCTCTCATGTCCCAGCGTGTAGCTAACATGTGCCTAGGAAACCCACCTGAGCACCCAGGTCCTGGAGCTCCTTGCACGACTCGGGAAAGATGTCCGTGGCGATGACGGGGTAGCCGGCCTTCAGCAGGTTCTTGGCCATGGGCTTTCCCATGTTCCCCAAGCCGACGAAGCCGACCTGCGTCTTGGAGGCCATCGCCCGCGACAGCGCTGAACGGGACGAGCCGGGGATTAACACGCGCCATACATGATGAGACAAGATACACCGTGTGCAGAATTACTACGCTAGTCTGCATTTTGCTTCAATCTTCTCTTATGACCAATAGTTTCAGTCCAGATTAATTTCCAGTTAAGAATGGACCGTTTGAAAATAAAGCGTGGCGTCTGGTCAGACCACTTTCTGTTGGGAGTAAAACAGGAAAGCATAGATACTTTTCTGTGCAACTTACTAAGCAAATTACTACTAATAAAATGGGCCAAAACACAACCTTACAGAGAGGGGGAGGGGGACAATGTCGTCAAGTGTCAGTCAAAGGGATATAAAACAGCCGAGATTGCCGAGGTCTTACAAAGTGATCACTATACCACTGAGCGTTTTGTGGCCAAAAGCCAAAGACGATGGAAGAGGCTTGAGAAACCAAGGCTCACGGCTACGGCCAAACATATGCGTCAAATTAAAGTAGAGACTTTCAAAAACTCTAGAATCAAATGCCTCCATTATTTCAAAACTGCAATCTGAACAGACTCTAAAACACGACCTCAACTGAATAGGGCGCAGGAGCCAGAACATGGAGGATGGGGAGGGACGCGTCTCGAGTTTTGTGGACAGATGAAAGTCATTCTCCATGGAGCAGGTAGATGGGCCGCTGGAGAGACACCTTTGTCAAGTGCCAACAAAGGGGTTGAAGAGTGATGATATGGGCTGCAGTTAGTGATTAACCGCTCCAACTCGCAAATGGTGTAAAAATTAACTAAAAATCTACTGTCAGTTTCACCATCAATCACAGGTACGAGAAGAAGCAGTCAGCAGACTTTGCAAAGCTTATGCTATTTGTGCAGGACGATGCCCCTTCCCACGCATCAAAGTATTCCATAGATTGGCCGAGAAAGGCTTGAAAGGTGACTGGATTTTGACCTGACAGCCTTCGTCACCTGACTTAATCCCCATTGAGAAGTACTGGGCCTTACTAAAGCATGGGATTTACCAAGCAGTACACGTCTCAGAGCACCGCCTGGGAGGCAGTCCTAGCTGCCTCGGGTAATTAGGATGCATTTGTGATTAAATCAATAACTTTACTGGTTCAATGGACAAGCGGGTCATGTGTCATGGATGGGCAGAACGGAGGACCGGGAACAGACATCAGGGCAAACAGAGGAAGGTTCAAAGGGACTGAATAGAACTAGGAACCATCCGGATGGCAGGAGGTCACAGATGGGGAGGGTAGGGCACGGGCATCAGGACGACAACATCAGTGATGGAACTGAGGCACGTAGGACAGGGAAGCTCTTAAGTACAAAACCAGAGAGGGAAGGTGTGACGAGTGTGAGGGGAGGAACGAGGTGTGACCCAGACGCATAAGGGAGAAAATGGGAGGCGAAAGCAGGCAGGATGTGACATCACGATGGTCAAATACTGAGAAAGCCGCTTATGCGGAACATTAAAGGTGGTGGACTGTATAGAACAGGCGAGAATTTGTTGTTCTTTATACAGACTGAGTAACTAGAAAGTTGTTATTATTGCATCTGTTCATGGTGAAAGAGGAAAAAAACAATTTCTGATTGCCTATTTATTGTGCACACTGATAAATGCATCTTATTTTTGTCTGTGACAGACTAATCATTTCTCTAAATACATTTACTGGGACAAAAGGAAACATTTTGGAATTCACTTTTATAATTCTGCCCAACTTTTGCTAGAAAAATTATCTCCAGAATAACTTACCAAATAATTCTTCACACAGTGTATCTTTTCCATCTGACAAATGTACATTACATGCATACCTAGCACAAAATTTTAACCGATAAGCTTCAACCTACTCATGGATGTCACAACAACACAGAAACCGCACACCCAAGAACACAGTGTTGCTCTAGGACACCATCGGTCACAACAAATAAAGGGGTTACATGTAATCTATGTGCACAGAGATATTTTCTGCTTGGTTGTGTTCTGATGCCGGCTAAAATCATTCAAACAAAACCTTGATTAAAATGGACACAAATGTATATGCCATTAACTCAAATTACAGAGTAGTAGCCATTGTTTGTTTGCTTTATATCACCATCTCATTAAAAAATCCATTATTTATCCATTAAACCTACATGACTAAGCAAAAAAAGTAACGTAAAACGTCTCAATAGGAGGAATGCCCTTTGACAGATCTGACTGGGCAAAGCAGGCAAAGCACTATGAAGGTCCTTCATTGTTTTAGAGCTGATATCACGCACACTGCCAGGCTTAGCCCTCCTTACCCCAGAGGTCAATGCAATGCCAGAAGTGACTTTCCATGATACTGCTGCATAACAGACAAGCTACGCGAACACCTGCATTTTACATGGACAGTGTGTCGGCTGCTGCAGACGATTCTCATGTTTTCCTTCGTCGCAGGAAGTCAAACGTAAAGTTTGTCCGCGATGATCACGGGTTAAGCAGCGCTGCACATTATAATACGCACGAGTGAGCCATAAATACTGCAGCACAGCCTCCGTCGGCGTCCCACTGCCATCATCTCGGAGGGATTCCCTTATGGACCCCCGGACGCGGCATGCTGCCTCCCAATGGGATCCGCGACCGGGCGACATTGAGGCGACACGCTTCTGGCACTTAGCGGAGATCCGACGCCCAATAGGTGGCACCTGGCGAGCGGTCGGCACGGCAGGCAGCCGCAGCACCGCACGGCCGGGCTTAGGCGACGCGGCGGCCGGGCCGGACGCGCCGGGACCCGGGCTGCGCGGTGAATGCGCGGCGGCAGCGGTACGTTACCCAGCGACACGGCGACGCGCTCCTTCCACCTTCCACACAGATTCCGGGACCTTCCTACCAGGGCAGCCATGCTTGTCGCGGTTTACGTCGACTGGGGAGGACCGACTGAGGATGCTGTGTCCTCTTATCCAATCACCGATGCGCGTTCGACCTCCCATCCAATGGGAAGTGAAGGAGGGCGGGCGAATCGATGTATAGTTCCTTACTCCGTTCAAAGCGATGGACCAATGGGAGCTGTGCGACTGAGCTGGGTAAGAATGTATCCGTGACAGCGTGCGACGTTTTGGACAGAAACAAAGTATCTAGCTTGGTTTCATTCTAAGCGATTCGAGTCGCCCCTCGTTTGAAGTATTGACTGGTGTGTGATCCCCCTCCAGTTTGCGGTACTTTTATCGGCGTTACGAGGCCGTTGTTTTGTGAACATTTTGAAATTAGTAACAGATATATAATTTGTTGTAGGACAAGTGTGCCATTAAAAACGTATCAGCTGTTCGTCATCACTAGGTCAGTGTATAGCCATACCGTTTAATCAAACTAATATATTAGACCAATATTATGTCATTCACAATGTTTTCTGAATACAAATATAGCAATCGATATGTCTGTAGGAATCGCATCTAGTACAATACACTATATACACTATGACTATATATGGGTTAAATTAAAAAATAAAGAAAATTGTTTGTAACATAAGATTATTAGAGGTGGGGTGATTTTGTGTTGCGTGGTCTCCCCATATAATGCAGGTTTCATCTTAGTACTCTGGCTTTCTATGTCTATGGTCTAAAAACATGCAGTTAAAATAATCTCTATATTATATTCATATGTATGTGCCCTTCAATGCCCTTTTGGGTGTAACTGCACTTTGGGCTACCTGGAATCGGCTCCAGGCAAACCTGTCCAGGATATGCAGTTGAAAGATGGACGGACTTAGTAACAAAGGACAACTTTGACAGGCATAACCAGTGTTGGGGAGTAATTAGTTACATGTAAAGGCTTTACATAATGAAATTACAAAATAATGCAATTATACGGTACAACAGTACCGTAACAGTAACAGTGATTAAATTATAGTCACGAATACAAATGATGGTGATTTCAAAGGCAATACATACTCACAGATCCCTTTGGACAGCTATTACTCAGCGCTACGTTGCTATATTGGCGGATTCAAACCAACAACCTGCCAACGATAAGCCTGCTTCCCTAAAAGCGGAGCTGCTGGCAGTGGTGGGATTCGAACCCACGCCTCCGAAGAGACTGGAGCCTTAATCCAGCGCCTTAGACCGCTCGGCCACACTACCACATACACCTTCTCCCCCGATTCAATAACAAAACCAATAATTATATTATTTATTACATTTTAACAGGGTAATTTACTATGTTCTTTACTATGCTCTTTTTCCCGTTTTCCTTTTTTTGGTACCTGAAAATGCCTGAAATGTCCGGGATTTTGCTTTGTTCCATGTAGACATTTGCTCTCTGAAGTCAGAAAACTGTGTGCGCGTATTCGCGTTGCTTTGATGCCTCGTTTCGCGTCCTGCCCCCATCGTCCGCTTTTCTGCAAAAGCAAAGTATCCGTACTCTAGGTGACCAATAATCTGTCACGTCTTACATTTCGAAATTAACCCTCCCAACATCGTGAATAGCCGTATATTGTTAAATGCACAAACAGTACGTGCATCTTCATTGCGGAAATTTCGGGGGGGCGGGGGGAATATCGCGTCAAACGCAGATGCCCTAGATGCGGGGAGGATGCGCGTGCCGGTCCCGTGAAACATGACGTCACCGAAAAAGCCCGTACCGAAAGCCACACCGGAAGTGACGTCGCCGTGTTTTGAGTCTCCGGGAAGACGGCGAGCAGAGCAGCGCTCCGGGTAACTGCGTCAGTAGCGTCGAAGATAAAGTTTTACGTACATTGGCGTGGAAATTTATATCGTATTAATCTCCCTTTCGGCTCGTTGTCGGTCCGCCGTCGCGTTCTACACCCGCCTGGCGACGGCGTCTCTTTCCGCCGTTTTCAGGTTTTGTCGGTTGAGCGAATGTAAACAATCGCGGCGACGGCGACTCGGTTATACGCGCGAAGGCCGCCGGCGCCGCCGCCGCGACATTGGGCGTCGTGTGACGCGCTCGCCGCAGCCGGCTAGCCGCCAGCCCGGGCGGGCTGCGTGCGTCCCGGCCGGCCGGAGCGGGCCTCGGGGAAGCGGGTCCGCTCGTCCGTACGGAGGCGGCGTCACGGCGGACCACGTGACCGGCGCCGCCACCCGCGCGCCGCCACCCGCTTCCCCGAAAGCTCCGGTCGCCGTCCGCCCGCGTGCGTCTGGGAAAGGCAGCATGTCGTATTTATACCGGCGGAGCATTAATGCCCATGACGCTAAGGCACTGCTGATGCATTTCATGCAGCATGTCGTATTTATACCGGCGGAGCATTAATGCCCGTGACGCT
>JAODKL010000135.1:17470139-17480194 GCA_026780765.1 Petrocephalus schoutedeni
CTCTCTCTCTCTCTCTCTGTCTCGCTGTCTGTCTCTCTGTCTCTGTCACTCTGCCTGTCTCTGCCTGTCTCTCTCTCTCTCTGTCTGTCTCTCTGCCTGTCTCTGCCTGTCTCTGCCTGTCTCTCTCTCTCTCTGTCTGTCTCTGCCTGACTCGCTGTCTGTCTCTCTATGTCTCTCTGTCTGTCTCTCTGCCTGTCTCTCTGCCTGCCTCTGCCTGTCTCTCTCTCTCTCTGTCTGTCTCTCTGCCTGCCTCTGCCTGTCTCTCTCTCTCTCTGTCTGTCACTCTGCCTGTCTCTCTCTCTCTCTGTCTGTCTCTCTGCCTGTCTCTGCCTGTCTCGCTGTCTGTCTCTCTATGTCTCTCTGTCTGTCTCTCTGCCTGTCTCACTGTCTGTATCTCTGTCTCTGTGTCTCGCTGTCTGTCTCTGCCTGTCTCGCTGTCTGTCTCTCTATATGTCTTTCTGCCTGTCTCTCAGTTTCGGGGTCTCTGTGTCTGTGGAGAGTGAAACACGTCGGAAGATTCCAGTCTTGGGTGAGATGTCCTTCAGCCCACGCCCTCCCGAGGCCCCCAAAGCTGTGCCCACCTCCTCGTTGTCCCCCGGATGCTGCGTCGTCCTCTCGCGTGTCGCACACATCCAGATGGGAACCTGAAGGCCTTTCATTTAACGCTGAGCTTGAGAGTCTGTGGTGAAGCTGGGATTACAGTGCATGTCCCCGCCAGAGGGACCCAGGGCCTCTTGTGTGTTAATTGGCTACATTTGTCGCTCTTGCAGACCCATGCCGAATTCACTGTCGTCGCTGCTGCACATGAGGAACAGGCCGCGCCAGCCACTGCCCGCCTCCATGGCCGGCACACTGCCAGACCCCACCATGCCGGGCTCCTCTGCAGTGCTCATGCCCGTGAGTACCCCCTCAACCCCAACCCAACCCAACCCACCCCCCTCAACCCCAACCCAACCCCAACCCTAACCCCCTCAACCCCAACCCCAACCCTAACCCCGCCCCATGGCTGATAGCCTCAGTGTAGGGTGCACATCTTATGGACCTCTGTCATTTTTAACCATCTTGTCCCCTCCAAAAACATGTAGGTGCCCATGTTCCTCTCCTTCCCCTTATTAATGCACACACACACACACACACATACAAAGCCTGTAATGTTCAGGAGTGCCTCTCTATTTGCTCAGCTCCTCCGAAATGCACGTGAAGCCGAACCTCGTGTTCATGTTCGAGGCCCCTTGAGGCGGACAGTGTGAGTCTGTGAGCCAGGACGAGGCCCCACCCATCGGCGTTTAATGACATCACACATTCTCCATGTCATGCCAGACGAGCTGTTTTTCTGACTTTTTTTTCTGCTGGCATGTTCAGCATCAGCCAGGCTGTCTGTGTTTCCGAGGTGACTGACATCCCCGCAAAGCTCTGTGGCTCCCAATGGTATTTTCACACAAAACACACTTAGTGCAAATCGCTGCCCTGCCTGGCGTCGGGGACCCCCAGCTTCTACGCGGACGGGGCCTGACATCCCCCGCCCCCCGCCTAACAGCCTCTGGCCGGGCGCTGGGCCCCCCGCACGGGGGTACCCCGTCTCCCCCCAACCCCAGCTAACGCTAGTCTACCTTGCGCTGGTCTCAGTGACTAGAGAGCCACGCAAGTCCAGCCAGATTTCAGTCCCGGAAACTCTTTCTTAAATATTTTTGCACCTGGTAGATTTGTTGTGAAGCTTTCTCACGGCACAGCTAAGGCCATCGAGCGAGCGAGCGGCTCCTGAACACGCGCGCGGTCGCACTGCAGGACGTGGGCTCCGCCAGCCTGGGTTATTATTAGGCTGCTGGAGATAAATTCTGGCTGCGGGTGTCTTCCTGTGTTAGTTTCTCTTTGACTCACCGTTTAAACTGCTCAGGGAAGCTACAGGAATGATGTGTGAAGCTGTGGTCGTGGAGATGGAGAGCAAGCCCCCTCTGCACCGCGCTGCGGAATCGCAGACTGTCCCGACCGTCAGTGAGGGTGCCTTCCTGTCAGGAGGTGTACACTTGGGCAGCACCTGTGCTGAGCGCCCCATGTCTCACCTTGACCTCTTCAGATGGAGAGACAGATGTCCTTGGGCTCCAGTATGATGGCGATGCAAGGCCCCGCCCACAACAGCTCTTGCTCCTCCCCCCACGTCCCTGGCATCCACTCAGAGGCCAAGATGGTGAGTCGCTGAGCTCGCCGACTCGCGGACACGCACGCACCGGAGCCCGTCCTGCCGTGGGCTTTCCGTGGCTCGGCGCTGAATCAGAGCCAGGTCTGGGCAGGCCGGCACGGTGCCAGACGGCCGGGGAGGGGGATAAAGGGGCCGTTATGTGGCAGGCGGGGGGTGTCCCGCGGAGGGCCCGATGCGTATCTCAGCGTGCAGGCCGCACTCCCGGGCCCTGCGACTTGTTCGCACTCGTCCGGCGTGGGCTGGAACGAGCTTCTGATTACCTCATCCTGACCGGGCGGGGCAAGGGGGGGCACCTGCGGAGCGGACAAGGCGGGTAGCTGTGTTACTGTTAGCCAGTCCCCCCCCCTTCCCGGTGGGTGCGTAAAGAGCAGGGCAGTGTGCCACGTGGTGCCAGTCTCCCGGCTCAGTCGCCGAATCGTCATGTGAGCGCGTTGCGTGCCGTGGTGGGGGGTGGTGGAGGGGGGGGGGCAGCATTTTCCAGCAGGGCTACCGTTTCTGACAGTTGAGCTAAATCACATCGCCGGAGTCAGGGCAGGTTTGCTTAGCAGGATAAGCAGCGGCGTGATTGCGCGCGTCTGCGTGTCGCTGGGGTACGAGACGCCCCGCTCTCTGCGGGCTGCTTGCACGTCTGGCTCAGGTCCTGGCCACTCACCGTCTGCAGCACTCTGACGCTTTGATTATACGGAGCATAATTAGCCAACTCTCCTCAGCGCAGCTCAGTTCCCTTTTTCTGTCGTGAGCGCAGACTCTGAAACTGCCCCCCCCCCGGCAGACTCGGAGCCAGATCGCCCCCCCCAGCCCCCCGTCAGTGTGACTGAGCCTCTCTGAGTTCGCCTCTGTTCGTGCAGAGAGCTGCGGAAGAGGGAGGGGAGGGGCTGCTGTAAAGCACACAAACACACACGCAGAACCGTTAGCACGTTAGCATTTCTGCTAAGCTTTAAAAACACGAGCCCGGCTGATGGACCCTGATGGAGCTGATAGTTTTTGGGTGTGTGTGTGTGTGTGTGTGTGTGACAGGGGGGGAGGGGGGGTTGCATTTTTGGAGGTTACTGTCTCTGCCGGGTGGGTTGCTCTCAGAGTCTGTCCCCCATGAGACACACACACACACACACACACACGCACACACACGCACGTGCGCATGGCGGCCCATCTGACTCAGAGGTCACAGGGGGTAATCGTATCTGATCCCAGATCCAGCTGCCTTTCTCCTTTGCGAGGAGGCGCGCGCCTCCCCACCCCTGAGCTCCTACTCCCTACTCCCCTGGCTTCAGATCACTGCTTCCCCTCTGACTCGTCTTTGGGAAGCATCTGGTCTGGGTAACCTCTCTGCAAAGTGCGCTGAATTTCTTTGTCGCGGCTTTTTTCGAGCAAGCAAGCAAACAAACCTTAAGGACAGCAAGGCATTTTTTACCAGCCATGTTTACATATATTTGTTTATCACATATAATCCTTCACGTCATGTATTTATACTGGATGTGTCCTGAAATACTTCATATAGACTTGGAGTTTGTCCCGAGGCCAAATATAACCTGTATTGCTGTAGCATTTGCCTAATGGATGCTTATCTGTGAAAAAATCCCATGCGATGCTTTTGTGGCTAGCACCGCGACATTACACCCTGGGGTTGCGGGTTCGACCCCCATCCACGGCCCTGCGTGTTGAGTTTGTTTTTCCTTCGGATATTTGGGTTTTGGTTTGGTGCCCTGGTGTCAAGGTCTGGCCTAGCACACCCCCCCCCCCCAAATATATACTTCAGTGCCTTTCTTCCCAAGCCCGACGGCCCCCCGGGAATGATCCGGGGAGACATGCGGCGTAAAGGCGGGCACTTTCCGAGTTAGAGTGAAGGATTATGGTCAGTATGGAGGGAGTTTGGAGATTGGAGGGAAGACCATGGATTTGTGAATGCCCGGCGGCTCTCCGATATGCCCCCCGCCTGCCAACGTGTGCCTCGGCCGGCCGTTAGCACGTTAGCACGTTAGCCGCTCACGTCGGCTGCCTGCACAGAGCAGCTCTCCCCGGTATAGCCCCACGCACAGGGCTGGGGGCGCCTTTGCCGACCGGCCCAGACGGCAGCATGAGCGAGAGGGCTCTACAACAGGGTTGGGGGGGGTTCAGCGATGTGAACCAGTGCTAATTGATTTTATGGGGAGATGTAGCTACTCAGCACATTATCTCTAGTGTAAAATCTTAATGAATTGAGGAACACCCACCGCCCCCCCCCCCGAGCCCAGGAGTACTGGGTGGCGCCAATTTCCATTTTTTATGTTATATTATATTTTGGAGCAAAGACCTAGAGAGATCTTCAGGAACGCTAATAAATCCCCCCCCCCACCTCTTACCTGCTTTTCCTCATGCAGACGTGTCGCGGGGGCGGGGGGGGGACAGACACGTGTGACATCACGAGGGAAGCCCCACGCCTCGCCTCTCAGCAGAACCCTTCCGAGGGCCTAAACAAGCCGGCCTGTAAACACGGGCACACATGCATTATCCCCTGAGGGATAGCCCCCCCCCCACTGCTGCATGTAGCAGAGATATCGCCCCGTTTCCCATCGCTTACAGTTGCTTTGCACGATAAGAGTCCCCGGCCTTATCTCTGCCGAGAGGCATCCAGCCCCCGGCTTATCACGTTTAAGAAAATACTCCCGGCTGTGCCAACTCCATGACGACCGAGCTGGGAAATCTGACTCGGATAGGATCTCATCCCCCCCCCCCCCTTTCTGGAGGGAACGCTATCACACCATTTTTTGTTTCGCATCTGGAAGTGGGGCTACATTTCGAACCCCCCGGAAGCCTCCATGAGCCCTTATCACGGGCGAGTTTGCAGCCCGGACTGTGTTTTGTTACATTAGTAATTATCTGTTGTTTACACTGTTACTAGGAAGGATAAATGTACCCCTTGGATTCAGAGTAGGTGTTGAAATATTCTTCGGTGAGCTGCGCTGCATGTTCGTAGCGCGAAGTGCCGCCGGTCCGAATCCTGGCTCCCATCCCGACGATGACATCATTCTTGGCACGCACTAGACATGGGCTTCTTCACATGAGGGAAAAGGTGAATTCTTAAAGGGAAATGTCATCTTAGGAAGCGATACCATCACAGAAAGATTAAGTCATCAAAACGTGCACAACCACAAAGACAGTTTATATTTCTAACAATAATCCGTTTGTTTCCTGGAAACGTCTGAAATTCAGGTTGTGTTCTCTGTCTTGGCTGGACCCGTTTTTTTCAGATACAATAATTCATCAGCAATTTCTACTGTAAATTTATGGCTGGTTATTACTTTCATGCACTTTTGTTATTCAAATCATATCACTCGGGACACCTACAGGAGCAATACACTGAGAATGAGGCATCAGAAAGCTGATTGGCTGTCAGGCCCTCCAATGAGGAAACTGGAACCTTAGCTGGACCAGTAACACAAACACCTCCCTCCACAGCACATTGAGAAACTTGTCCTCTGCCTGGGGGATGTCTGGGTCCACGGCGTAGGTTGCATGTTTCTATGCCCCAAGGGAACCTTTGGGAGCCTTTGGGAGCCTTTGGGAACCTTTGGGAGCCTTTGGGAACCTTTGGGAGCCTTTGGGAGCCTAGGTCACGCAAGATCCCGATTCCCCGTCTCAGAGTGTGCACATCTGTGTCGCGCCCTGAGTGGCCGTTGGGAGACATGTCATGGGGGGAAGGTGGTGCACTCTAGAGGCTGAGATGTTTGCTCGTGTTTGTGCTCAGGGTGTACATGCTTGGCCGAGACCCTGATTGCGGCCAGAGCCCCAGCAGAGATTAGTCCTCCTTTGGATGACCAGGTGTGGGTTAGGAGTACTGTATACTGAAACCATTTCTGCATGTACAGGCCAGTGCCCCAATGGGTGGACATGGGTCAGCCTCTAGGTCATTGATAGACCACAAGAGCCATCCTTCATAGGACACTTACTCAGGAAGTCTCTGGCCTATAATGAGGCATCCCCCTTCGCCGATGACTCGGTCATGTGGGGTGTGCCCGAGGGTTGCCATGGTAACCCTCCTCGTCTCCGCCTGTCCCGCCGTGTCTCAGGGTCTTTCCCGCCCTCCCCTTCAGTCTCAGGTCTCAGCATGACAGCAGGAAAAGCCTCTCGGGCGACACTGAGTTCCTCTGGTCGTCAGTCCGCCCCACTGTCCCGTTCCTCTGTATATTGTCTGTGCTCCTATCCATCACTGTCTCCGTTAGTCATTGCCTTGACGGTTATCCAGTCACGCTGGACCGACCTTGGTTCTGCTCCAGGTCCAGAGCCCATCCACTTAGCTGTCAGGGAGCACCGGGGGAGGCGGGCCGGACTAGGCACCGCACTGTCCCGGGCCGGGTACGCCGGCGTGTCTCTGCAGAGTGCTACTGGGGAATCCGGCTCAGCAGAGCTGTCCCTGCCTCAAGAGTGGCGGCCCGGGGAAACAATGCAGGTCTCAAAGCAGGTCGGTGGTCCTTCAAGAAAACAATTTAATGGCCTCCCCTCGACACTGACCCTCTCAAGGCGAGAGGGAAATCTAATAAAGTGGGCTAAAGGGGAGCATTGAGCTGCGGGCATGGCTTCGGGGGGGTGGGGGGTTAAATGAGAACCTCTTAGGATTTGGGGGGCTGTAATGAGAGCCCTGCTCCCTCGCAGCAGATGGGGACCCTCACCCACAAACACGACTGCCAAGAAAGTTACTACCCTGATTTATATGGTCATTATACCCTCCATATGCACACACACACACACACACACAGATGGACACACACTCTGTAAATTGTGGCCCCTGCCATCCAATCCGAAGCTCATAACACACGCCACTAAAAAAGCTTAGCACTAACCCCCCCCCCCCCCCCCCCCCCCCCACCCCACTCACTTCCTAAACTCCTACACTGCTGCCTTGGTTCTCTTTTAGGCTCTCGATATGCTTCCCACCTTCCTCTTTTGTCACCTGTCCTCCTGACCTACCTCGCACCCACCTCCATGCACCACGCCCCTGCCATTTACCTACCCTGCAGATCGCAGTCCTAACCTGCTTGACTTAAGTGCCCGCGGCTGTGAGTGACACGCATTCTTGTTGTGCTTTGTGTGCCGGAGTGGTTTAGGGCCGCCCCGAGCGATGGAGATGCGACAGTGGACGGAAACTGTGCTGCAATGAGGAACGGCAGTTCCATGGAATTGCCTTCCTGAGAGGCACAAAACAGGTTTGGTGGGCTTAGCTGATGAGGACAATGCTCACTCTGTGCTGCTCGTGTCTGCAGCAGTACGGCTCCAGGTCGCTCGCCTGAGACGCCACTTTGCTAAAATCAAAACTTTGCCGAATGTTCACCATGAAAGGATTTCAAGAATTTCCCCCTGGGATAAATAAATTGTATATAATCTGATCTAATACAAGTTGATGAGAGAAATCTGTCTTTTTAGTTTTTGTTTTTAACTTTACAAAACAATGCATACAATGTTTTATCCATCTTCTTACATTTCTTCATACAGTGGACTCCTACTCATATGGCACTTGTACTAGGGCATTCATTGTAAGCTCAGTTTCGCCACACTCATTCCTAATCACCTCCATGACAGCACATATGTTTCTAAAGATTTGCCTCAGTTGTGCCTGGACTGTGGACAAAAATGCCGGCCACATTATCTACCCCACGAGCTTGCAGCTGTATTCCTCATAGCGGTTTACATCCTGCCGGACGCTAATGCAAAACAAGCCTCCGGAGTCATTCTATGTGGTAGCAGGTGACTTCAACCATGTAGATTTGACAGTTACTCTGCCGAACTTTCACCAACATGTCACCATACCGACACGGGGCAATAACACCTTGGACTGCGTTTACACAAACAAACGAGGAGCATACAGATCCCTCCCCCGCCCCCATCTCAGCCTTTCCCACCATATTTCCATCATGATGGTTCCAGCCCCGTCCCCTGGTGAAGCACAGTAAACCCTCACAGAGAACTGTGACTGTGTGGCCTTGTGACGCTGACTCCATGTTGCAAGACTGCTTCCAGTGCACAGACTAGCAGGTCTTCAAACATGCAGCTACAAGTGAGGGAGAGGTAGACCTGAAGGAATATACCCTGACTGTCCTCGGCTACATCTCTAAGTGTGTTCAGGATGTCACCACCACAAAGTGGGTCACCGTCTACAACAACCAGAAACCCTAGCTGAACACAGAGGTTCGTTCTCTGCTGAAAGCCAGGAATGTGGCATTCAGGTCCGGTGACACAGATGTGCTGAGAGCAGGAGGGACCTAACGGCGGGCATAGAGAGGGCAAAGGCTGCATATGCCCAGAAGGTACAGAGTCATTTTTCCTTCAGTGACCCATGGAGCATGTGGAGGGGTATCAAGTGCCTCACTGACTACAAACCTAGTGAGGCACAGTGCCCCAGGGATCCTTTGCTGCCTAATGCCCTAAACACCTTCTATGCTTGCTTTGAGGACCCCAAAACCATCCCTTCCTCCAGCTCCCTCCATCACCTGGAGAAGTGCCCCTCAGCATAACCACAGCGGAGGTCTGTAGGACCCTGCAGAGGATTAACCCACGCAAGGCTGCTGGCCCAGATAACATCCCTGGGCGGGTACTAAAAAGCTGTGCACATCAGCTCTCTGAGATGCTGCCGGACTTCTTCTGTGCCGCATTCGCACAGGCAGCTGTTCCTAGCTGCCTGAAGACAGCCACCATCATCCCAGTCCCCAAAGGCTCCACAGTGGAAGGCCTGATGACTATCGGCCGATTGCTCTCACCCCGATTGTCATGTAGTACGAGAAACTGGTTATGGGCCACATTAGGAGCTCCATCAATATCACTGTAGACCTATGGCAGGAACAGATCCACTGATGACACTGCCTCTGCAGTGGTTCACACGGCTCTCACCCATCTAGAGAGCTAGGACTCATATGTCCACCTTCTGTTTGTGGACTTCACATCTGCATTTAACACAATAGTCCCACAGACACTGGTGAGAAAGACACTTCGACTGAGCTCTCCCATCTGCAACTGGGTTCTGGACTTCTTGACCGACAGACCACAGCATGTTAAAATCCACGACCTCTCCTCCTCCAACATTACCCTCAGTATCGGCTCCCCCCAGGGCTGTGTGCTGAGCTCCCTTCTGTTCACATTACTGACATACGACTGTTCAGCTAAACCCCACAGCCGTCAGATTGTAAAGTTTGTGGATGACACGGTAGTGGTGGGATGCATCAGGAATGATGATGAATCCGCACATAGACAGGAGGTGGAGCACTTGGAGGACTTGTGCTGGTAAAATAATCTCTGCGTCAATGTAAAGAAAACTAAGGAGGTGATCGCAAAGACACCCCCCCCCCCCCTTGCCCTGCATGTCGGAGGAGCACCTGTGGAGGTGGTCTCCAGCTTCAAGTACCTGGGTGTACACCCCACCAGGGACCTCACTTGGACTATAAATACATCGACACTTATCAGGAACGCCCATCAACGCCTCTATTTCCTCAGGAAGCTGAGGCGAGCCAGACTCAGGAGCACAGTCCTGAACTCTTTCTACAGGTGTGCGGTGGAGAGCATTCTCTCTTTCTGCATCACAGTGTGGCATGCCGGCTGCATGGCTGCTGAAAATTAAGCACTCCACAAGGTGGCGAAGGCAGCTCAGAGGGTGGTGGGGAGCAGCTTACCCACTACCACTGACATTTACACCACCAGATGCAAGAGAAGGGCTTCTTGCATTATGAGGGACCCCACCCACCCAGCGCACAGATTGTTTGTTCCTCTCCCCTCAGGTAGGAGGCTGAGGAGCAGACTAGGACCACTAGACTGTGTAATAGCTTCTTTCCAGATGCTGTAAGACTATTGAACTCTGCCCCCCCCCCTCCCCTCCCCACTTTAGCCCCTGCACAGA
>JAODKL010000135.1:17532491-17542844 GCA_026780765.1 Petrocephalus schoutedeni
ACAAGAAGTAAGCCCCGTACAGCCTCGGGACCAGGAAGTGATTTCTTCTGACCAAGGCGTGGGAGAAGTGGTTGACCCTGCTAAAACCCAAGCCCACCGTGAAGATCCAGAGCAGGTGGAAACGTTCTTCAGTACAATGAGTCACCGGTATGATGACCCCCTTCCATTGACGTGTCATGAAGACGTAATCAGAGCTTACTGTGCCTTTACTACATGGTGCCTGAAAGTCAAGATTTATTACTAATATTGTGGAATTATGCACATGACCTATTGGAAAAATGTTTTTTTATGCAAGCTAACCCTAAAATATGATCTGATCTTCAGCTAATAATATCCAATGAAGTCTTGTTGAACAAAACGTACAAAAACATTTTACATTGCCAAATCTTGACTGAACAATAGTTTAAGCAATCAAAGTAATAGGTAGTTTGGGCAATTCCTCTACAGATCAGGCCACAGCATATCAATAGTATTGAGATCAGGCCTCGTAACCATTCTGTTGTACAATATATAATTTCTTCTGTTTGGGCGGCTCTTATTTGTTTTGTGTTTTGGGTCATTGTCATGTTGGATGACCCATGGATCTCAGCCCCACACCATAACGCAGGTGTCCCTCACCATAACGCAGGTGTCCCTCACCATCTGAAAGTAGAGGACTCTTATGAAACCTTTTATAAGCCGAAATGGGGTAAAGCAAAGAAGCAATTACTGTTAACTTTTGTATATTGCAAACATTTCTCAGTGTTCCCAGACCAGAACTACCAAGCGACACACAAAACCTAAGATAACATTTTATAAAAGCAGGAATGATGTAAAAAATACGCAGCCTTTATAAAGCAGAAATGATATGCAGTCAGTCCTGCTACAACACAACTAATGCGTTCCTGAAAAATTTCATGTTCACTAAATTTTTGTACTAAAATACACATATCCAATGGGGAAAATGGGGTTAGGGGAAGGCTTAGTAACTTTCGGCAAACAAAATGAATTAAATAATAAAAACAGTGGTTCCAGTGACCAATAATGTAATTATATATATTTTAAATTTCAAATGTGTTGGGTGATTTCGTCATTGTGTAAACATCATAGAGTGTACTTAAACCTAGATGGTACAGCCTACTGTCCATCTAGGCTGTCTGATATATTCTAAATAACCATAAAAAGTACAGCATAGTAAATACATAAACCAGTAACGTAGTTATCAAATATTATTTACTGTACATAATTGTATGCACTGTACTTTTATATTACTGGCAGCACAGTAGGTTTGTTCACACCAGCGGGCGAGTGCAAACACTTGAGTAACATACTGCTATGCAGTTATGACCTCACTAGAGGAAAGGAATCTTTCAGCTCCGTTATAATCTTATGGGACTGCCTTGATATATGTAGTTCATCGTTGACTGAAATGTGATTATACAGTGCATACAATTGGCTCGCTGATGAATGCTAGGCGCTATTTTTGTTTTTCTTCTGTTTTCGTAAAAGCAAAAGTCCTCATTAGAATTCTTTCGTTTAACGAGAACCGATGATAATGTAAGTCTTTTGCAAAAGCGAAGTGGCGTAAAGCGTTCAGCCCCTTCACTATGCTACGCAGCTGGGACGGGGTTTGGTCTTCATATGCAGGGTTTCGTTTGGAGAAGACGCAACCCTGTATACTTGTACCAATAGGTTCCATGGGTCTCTAGTGAAGCTGGATGACCGTTATTTCAATAGTACAACATTTCTTACATTTGTTACCTATCTGGGTACTGATGGGGGCCCAAGTCCATAGATATCCTCATATAATTCTTGCCAGCTTTATCAGTCTGAACTGTTCTTCTGAGGTCTTCTGAAGTCTCCTTTGATCAGGCCTTATTGCACAATTCTCTTGTGAAGAGTAGGGAACCAGGACAAGTTAAAACCACCTCTGAATTTTTAGGAACACTTGACTCTTAATTACTCTCTTTTCGAGATGTCATTGTCCTAGAGGTTCACATCTTTATATCAGTTATGGTATTTAAACCATAGTGTATTGGCAACGTAAAATGTTGTGTGTATTGTTCAGTCCTGTCTGTGTCTATTCCTGCTAAGGGACATATACCATTGGACTGATGTACATCTCTCAAGGCAAAATATTATCTTGTCTCCTCTCTACTTTTTAAACATTTTTCTTACTTGCATTTTCCTGCTTAAATTTAGCTGTGACAAAGCACTTTTGACCCATATAAAGTAACAGTATCCCATTGCATTGAATGATATTGGTATGGATGTATCTTCTAGCCGTAACAGGCTAAGATGTTGGATGTTTCGGTTGCAGCCTTTATTTCATTTGGATATTCTTTGATCATAGCTTTAGCGATATAGAACTGGAAGAGGACAGTGGAATCCCAACTCAACCTTTTCTGGACTCCTGTTACGCCATCGTACCGGTGTTGGGTATGCTGACTCTGTCAAAGTCCCGCCTTTTCTGATGGAATCCCTTTGATACTCTATTTATCCGCCCAGTCCTTACAAGTGTCATGGCCTCATTAGGGCTATAAGCTAACGTTAGGTAATGTACCTGAGCTTTTTTTAGCACTAAGAGCTCACTTTTTGTGAAATCTGAATGACTTAGAGAGAAGATACTATGGCCTGTCATCCATACTGTGTACAGAAGCTGAACATAATAGATCCTGCCGTAGAATATGAATTTTGTGCCTCTGACTTGCATTAATTTTCTCCTTCAGATAAGTTGGGTCCCACAGTATTTGCACCTGTCAAAATGGACTTTGTGGGTAATATCAAGGTAGGTGCACAAAGTTGTGTTTTTATTAATAATTTTGACTTAAATACCTGTTTTGTGAGGGGAAATTTCTGCTGTTACTCGTTGATGCTTTCAGCTAGGCTGGATAAAGAGTTCACTTAACAAGCATCATAGTGGGTAAGTGCATCACTGTGGTTCTGGTGTTCAAAGGCCAGCGCTCAGGATTGAATTGGCCCTGTAATAAGCACCATCTTTTAATATTTCACCCATATATAGGTGGTCTATGATTTTTAGATGCACACTGGGGGAGATCTAGTATGGAGATGGCTCGACCAATTACATAGAAGAGGATAAGGTTGCAGTTCCTAACTTGACCACAGAGAGGCATTCCAGACTGCAACAAATACTTTAACAACATGTAGAATTTTTGCACTGAGAGCTAATATGAAATGTGTGCTCTCCTTTAATCTGTCTTTATCTCTGCTTTTTCTTGTAATGGGTAAATGTTAAAATGGATGTATGCTTATTCCGGCTTTGTTTGCTTTGCGCCTCATTTTTTGCTGTATATTAGATTTTTCTTTGACTGTTTTGGTGTTCGGCGCATTAGATGTCATAGCTGCTGTAGTCGTCAGGTGGTCTCACGAAGTAACAATGATGTTTAAGCAGAACAGGTGGCAGATAGCTTGGTTATTAAGGGTACTGGATTTTTAGGCTTTCTGATTCAAGTTTGTGGTGCATAAATCGCATTTATCAAAAGAGCTGGGTAACGAAACAAAATAAAATGTGCTGAACTGTCAATAGATCAATTACTTGACCGTGAAAAAAACTGAAATCTGTTTTGGCTTCCTGCAGAAAGTCCATCAGAAGTTCTTGTCTGACCCGGAGAGATTCCCGACCTTGCAGGCGATTGTGATGCATGAGCTGGAGATGGAGGTGGCACAGGTGCGGAACTCGGCCACGGAAGCACTGCTCTGGCTGAAACGGGGCCTCAAGTTCCTCAAGGAATTCCTGTCGGAGGTGAACATGGGAGAACGGGACATCCCTGGAGCACTCAGTGAGTCGTAGGGCCATGTCAAAGCCGACTTTCACCCGGCCGGAATCGGACCGGTGACAGAAGCCGACTGTCCCCTTGGGCATGCTCGGCAGACGATGGGGGATCATGGCATTTACTCGAGATTCTTCTTCTCGCAGATAATGCCTACGGGAAGACGTTGCGGCAGTACCATGGATGGGTCGTTCGAGGGGTTTTCGCTGTGAGTTCTTGCTAGGACGTTTCTCTTTCACTTTCCTGTTGCTTTTTCGTTCTTTTGCTGCATCCCGTCTGACCCATTTTCCTCTCTAGCTGGCCTTGAGGGCTGCCCCTTCATATGGGACCTTCACGGCGGCACTGGTGTCCAGGGAAGGAGACGAGCTGAAAGAGGGCTTCGTTAGTGGCATGCACAGGGACCTCGGGATGTACCTGCCGGCCATGGAGCAGCAGCTGGCTGTTCTGGATGCCCTGTACGACGAATATGGTCTGGAGTCGGACGAGGTGGTGTGACCAGGTGGACTTGACCCGGTGGCTTGCTCGCCCTGGCAGGAGGAGTGGGCTCAGGGCACCTGGTGCCAGCAGCATGTGGCAGTACCTGGGTTGGGAACAAGCTCGTAGAGCCCACAGAGCCTGCAAGCAGTCACTTTGGCCCGACCGGCTGTGATCACACTCGCTGATCCTTTGAGTTTTGGGAGCTTGTTAAGGTTACATTACAGACTCGGTACCTACCCGTAATAAGTCCGCCCTTCCCTCGGTCCAGATGCTTTCACCTTCCCCAACTGTGAAGACAGTGTAAACTATGGGGGAAGGTCTTCTGACGAGGCTGGCTAGGTTCCCGTAATAGCAGCTTTTACCTTTATAGGACACTCCCCCTCCCGGGTCATCTATCTCGTTCTGTAGCTGACGGACGCTGATCCGTCAGACCTGGAATCTCCCCCTTTAAATCACCTTCAGCTGCAAGGCTTTATGGCCCAGTCGGAAGTTCAGCCAGGGAGTATTTCTGGTTACGCCATCATTTCAGGGAGGAAATACCAAGTGTAACCGAGGTGGGGGGCGGGGTCACTGCCTGTATAAGCAGCTGCACATTTGGACGTGCGCCCTTCTTCTGCAGAATGTACGGTGGCCGTGTGTGGTCATACGAAAGCGTGTGCCATCACAGTATTCCGTATGCTATAGTAATAACGCACATTTTCGCGACGGGCCTCGTGGTGGGTTGTGGGAATTTGCGAGCCAAAAATAGACGTTATTCCTTCCAGCACAATCCTACTCCATCATCGGCACTAGCAGCAGACAGGCGAGTGGGCCTGTACTGGGCAGCTACATGGAAACGATACGCTACATATGAATATAACACTTATGCTACCTTTATTTATTCATCCTTGGGGGGGGAAAAATGTATAAATGTGTGCATTTAATTTATTTAATGTTATGCCATTGCAGTCACGTTCTGTTAACCAGTGCATCATGTGGGATACTTAATGCTCTTACTTTATTGCATAAACGTCAAAGGTGCCAACTGCTTAATCTGCCAACAGCGTGTAAAATGAAGGAGGGTTGCTTTCTAGTTCCTGTATCTCACACAGAGAAGCACCTACCTTTGCTCCAGCAAAGCGTCTCAATCCACAGATGCTTTGGTGATGGTGGGCTTCGACCAACACTGGTCACTAAATGTATGGTGACCCTTTACTTAAGGGTGCTGTATGACAGCTACCTGACACCAACATAAGCCATTCATGATAACAGACATAACTCGTCATAAGTTGGAACAAACCTCTATAAATGCTTTTGTGGCTGTCATAAATGCTGACATAGCGAATTTGTGTGTTAAGCTCCCTAAGTCAGCATTTATGATAGCCACAAAAGTTGGAACAAACCTCTATAAATGCTTGTGACAAGTTATGTCTGCTATCATGAAGGGCTTATGTTGGTGTTATGTAGCTGTCATACAGCACCCTTAAGTAAAGTGTTACCAAATAGATGTATGCCAGTGAATTATTCACATGAGTGTGGAGGGCTCAAGTCAAGTAGCCTGGTCATGTAGATATGAACTCTTGCTAGTACATGACCTTTTCTTACGAAAGAATGTGCAAGACACAGAATGATTATTTTAATGGAAGAATGCTCTTTTAATTGCTGTTTTTTCCAGATTTATTAAACCAAATTTACTTACTAGCTACTTTTTTGGAAATATTGTTTGCCAGCAACTGTGATGCTCTTGTGGGATAACGGCAGGCCGATGGGCCAATCGACCACATTCCACATTCCATGACTCCTCGTCTCCTGTCCTGCTCTGTCCCTGATGGAGATACCTGCTTAAGACTCATGGTTCAAGGCCATAAAATCAGTTTCTGATGTCCAGGTCCCGAGTCTGCTAATGGCTGAAGGTAAAAACCCTAGAACAGGACTCTACAGAGCCAGACACTATTGCAGACAAATTCACAAGAGAAAATCCCAGACTATCCCCTAACACAGATGACCCAGTTTACATGTTTTGTACCCCTTACATTACAGAACACCTCTCCTTACATCCAGAGATACATTCACTAATTCCATGAGAACCCAGCATGCCTGAAATTCCTCCCCATAGGCCAGGGATTGTTTGCTGGGCCTAGTCTGACAGCTGGTCCTCTGCCTGATTCCTGTTGGGGTCACGTCTTCCCCCTGTCAACGGTAATATGACACTTTCCAGCAAGCCCCAAAATAATCGCCGGTTTGACCGGAAAAGATGTGGGCTGGTTTTTATTTCACAACACACTTCCGAGGTTCCAGTCAAGCCTGCCCCGAGTTCCTGCTACTGAAGGCCTCTCAGCTGATGTTAGTAAGAAATGGACAAGCTGGGGGAAATTGCCTTGTTGAGGCACATTAACTGCTTAGACCCAAGGCCAAATTCCAGACCCTTTATGGACCCTACAGGAGGGAATTCTTTTAGGATAAACTGCCAAGTTCTAAGTGACAGTAGACCTGCTAATGATATATGAGAAAATATTATCTCACCAAAAGGTATGTCTCTGATTTATCCCTGACTAGGTTATTAGTACTGAAAGGGGAAAAAAAAGCTTAGGCAGGTCTTTTTGCCGGGCGTGCCTGTGAGTAAATTTCCTTAATGTAATTCGGGTGAGAAGCAGACAGCTAATGCAGTTAGCGGCAAGCCTCAGCTTTGAACCCGTCTCGCCCTGTTCCCGTGGAGACGTGCCATGCCCCGCCCATGTGATGTCTCAGCTCGACCCGAGCTGGCTCAGCATTGAGGGGGAGGCTTGCTAGCGTGCTAGCTAGCGTGGGGGGGGGACATCCCATCCAATCATAGCAAAGTCGTCCTACCGCAGGGTCTTCAATACCCAGTCCATCACTGTCACTGCCTAATGGAACAATTCAGTGAGTGGAGCAGGCCAGCCCCTCCCCCTCCCAGCTGGCTGGCTTGCCAGGACAGCAACGGCGCTCTTTGTAAAGATTTACAGCAGTGACCTGTCCATAGGGGCGACGCATTTAAAAAAAATTGGGGTTGTCATGGGCAACGTGGGAAGTAATACAGGTCATTGGGGGAGAAAGATTGCAATTAGAGTAATGAAGGGTACATTAGTAAGATAGTATAAATTCTCTTGGATTAATTTCACTTATTTATTCAAACACATTACAGGCGTAAGTCATTTAGAGGTTCACAAAAGGCCTTCGCTCAGCCACTCTCATGGTGGTGAATATAGCACTTTGTACAGACCGCAGTTCCCATAAACGAGCCACTTGTAGCATTCTGCATACAGTCCTTAATGTTTTGGCACATGCTAACATATCAAGTGCACTTTGACATGTAAACTGTATATGAACATGCAGTTCAACCACGACCTGATTTATAAAAAAATGACGATGCACAATGGCTGACGACGATTCGACACTTACCTGGACATTAGCTAAGGTCACTGAGAACTAAGGCAGCATAGTCTCTGATGCCGCGGGGCAGACCAATATGTTTCGCTCACTCTCGCTACCCTAGCACGACGGCCACAGCTGTCCTAAAACACCCACTAACGAAAACCGTCCTGGGATCCTTGCCATTAAGACAATGGATGCCGCTGGCGCTCGCCTGGGGACGGCGTCACATCAGGCGGGCCGTGTGTCCTTCTCATTGGTCAGGACACGCGTGAGAATGAGTTCCTGAGTTGTTGGTGTCCAATGCAACCTGCGTCTTTCATGCCTGTCTGTGCTGCGAACTAGCAGCGCATTTTTTCCCCCCTTTTCTGAAGGTGGCCCTGTATCATTAGGTCATCCATCCATCAATTTCCATGACTGCTTATCCAGTATACAGTTATGCAGGTGAACCTGGAGCCTATCCCAGGGATTACAAGCTATGAGGCAGGCAGAAACCCTGGCCTGGATCCCCACTGGGCCATATAACAGAATATTACGGGGACAAACATAAATAGCTTTATTTACATAGCTTATTCTGACAAGTGTTCTATCTGCCTGGCATTAACATCTGCCTTACGATCCTCATGCAAATAGTACATCGTTTTAGTACTGAAAATATGCACAGCACCTTGGTCAAGACCAGTCAGAAGAATCACTCCCACAAAACCTGAAAAAGCAGTCATGTGGTAATCTAAATCTCCTGTAGCCAAAAGGGGCTTTTCCCCCGGGGAGGAGCCTAATCACAACTCTACAACTCGGCTCCACAGGGCGCTCCCGGCTCAGTCATTAAGACAGAATGCAGTGGTCCTTGGCGCTTTCCGATGATGCGTTTCCAGTGGTGAAGAGATTCTCTGCCAGGTCTGAGCCTTTATAGAAACAGTGTAGTAGAAGAGTCATGCTTATGGTTCCTCTTAGATCATCTCGTCTTACTCCTAGCAGCTTAGTCTTTTCACCTAAGTCGGCTTTCACTCCTGGGAAAGCAAGGCAGGCCCTCCGCAGTCCCTGGTTTCTCCTTCATGTGAAATACTTGCAGTTTGTAGAGTCAATGAAACACTTCTCAGTACACTTGAGTCGTCCATAAGACCTTCAAAACGAAAGAGACACCATCTCACCATAATGAAACTTTTTCTAAAAACAAAAAATCTTATTGCGAAACTACATTTGTCGTATTTTTTCATATGGAGTACAGGATTTAGGACAGAAGCACCCACCCGGGAAGATATTCTTTGCATGTCTGATGGCCGAAGTCCTTCCCATCACACTCTTCAACTCCTTCACGGCGATATCCATCTCCACAATACGCTAATTTGCACTCTGCAGAGGAGAGAGGCGGTGGGCGGTTTTAGCTCTTCCTGATGCCTGAGGAGGTCTGTCTGCTTGGCGAGACATGATCAGACCCAGGCCCAAACAAGATGTGGCGTTGCGATCGTTAATGCCACTTACTGATGCAGCCATCAGTGACCACCTTGTTCCCATCATCGCATTCCTCTCCGTTGTGGGTCTGCACTATTCTGTCGCCACAGACGCCCTCCCGTTCTGGGGTGCTGTCCATGGATTGGAACGGGCTAAGCTGAAAAAAAAAGTGTCTTTATGGCATTTGTGTCACGCCCACACGGGCAGGACGTAGTGGCTGCAGGCGATCACCCCTGATTAGCTCTGCTTTATAAATGGATCGATCGCAGCAGACTAAGCGAAGTATTGCTGCCATGATTAGGAACATTACCAAGCATTATTTTGTCTCTTGTCTTTCCCGGTCCCCTTGCCTGCTATGTCTCACCTCCCCTGCCTGCCTGCCTGCCCTGTCCTGCCTGCCTGCCCTGTCCTGCCTGCTATATCTCACCTCCCCTGCCTGCCTGCCTGCCCTGTCCTGCCTTCCCAACCTGCCTGCTCCGCCTCGCCTGACCTCCCCGCCTGACCCGTCTGCGTGGATCCCCCTTCCCTGCCGTCCTCTCATCCCGTGCCTACGTGTAGGACTGACTCCGGCTTCCGACCTTCTCCATCCGTCCCGACCGCGATTCTCGCTTCCTGATTTGGCTTTGTTTGCACCCGGCTTTCAAATAAACCTCCTGGTTTCCTGCTACGAGGGATCTGCCTCCAGTTTGCTCTCTGTTCATCACACTTTAGGGTTTGTTGAGATTTTCATAATTATTATTCTTTGAATTTTCTGTAATCAAAATGATATTTTATTTTGCCATTTGTGCAAATTCTGTTCTTTTGTGCCATTTGTACATGTTCCCCATTCACATATCCCGTCTTACTATATCTCACTCTGCTTGAGTTCAAAGTACCGGTTTATCCATTAATCTAGCATTGCTGGAGCATTTTCAGAATTAATGGCCCAACAGTGATCACTCTGCTGAGCACAGGGTCGAAACCAGTGATCATCTGATCACAGGCGTTAATCTACAGAGTCACATACCTCCCCAGTGGTTTTCAGAAGTATACCAGCATGATGATGCCGTGTGAAATACCTGAATTGGTTTCCATCCTCCAACATCTTTAAAATAAAGAGACTTCTGATCTTTTCGAAATGCAATTGCATTATCCATGTCTAGTTGGTCCAGTTCTTCTCCATTATTGACCACGAATATCTAGAAGAACAGAGGGGAAATGGGTTACCTTTTAAAGTTGTCTTAGTCTGCATGGATTTCCTTTTCTTTTTACATGTGAGGTAATCCTACAAGGCATCCATTACTTC
>JAODKL010000135.1:17716030-17730021 GCA_026780765.1 Petrocephalus schoutedeni
ACTCGCCATGGGGACACTCGCCATGGGGACATGAGGACACTCGCCATGGGGACACTCGCCATGGGGACGCTCGCCATGGGGACGCTCACCATGGGGACACTCGCCATGGGGACGCTCGCCATGAGGACGCTCGCCATGAGGACACTCGCCATGGGGACACTCGCCATGAGGACACTCGCCATGAGGACACTCGCCACGCCTCACCTGCTCCCATGAACACTCTCATAACAGCTTAAAGATCAGCAGCCCCTCATTTGGAATCTCCCTATAGATATTCCGCAGACAGTCAGCTATGTCTTGGCGAAACTCGCACCTTGGCGTGTTTTAGGGCGGAGTTTGCGGGGGCACCGTCCTCCCCTCGTCGTCTGACGACCCAAGACCAGCACTGTGCGTCTTCTGCACTGGCACTTTGCACCTTTGCATAAGCGGTTTGTTGGTACCCACTAGGTAGACAAAATAATAGGTAATGTGTGCATTAGATATGTGCGTTAACACATAAGGTAAGCGAGATATGATATTTTTGCCACCCCCAAGAGCAAATGTCAAACTCCACTTTTCTTCCTATCGCCCAGAAGGTATTTACTCTAGTACCAGAGGTGGGTCGTTTAGGTGCGACTCTTCACATTCAACTGATTGGTTGAAGCAAAATCTGGGTCTGGACTTCTACTCTCTGGACCTGAGCTACACACCTCTGTCCGGTGCCGTGTGGTTGAGAAGGTAGACGCAGCAACGCTGGCAATACGGACCAAATAATTTCAGAACTCTCACTAGGCTTTTGATCTGTATTGTCTGCAATGGCAGATTCCAGTTAAAATGTATAATTTTGTCAGCTTCCAGGATGTTGGCAGTGCTCTTCAATACCGCCGTCCCTGGCTAATTTCTGGATATACTTACAAAAGTCAATGAATAACATACACAGATCCTCATATATAACTACACGCCAACATCACGTGATTCAGCTCCGAGTTAAGAGTTCACCCTTCATTTAATAAGTTGACAAAAATTCAGAGCGTCATTGACAAACTATTTTCAGTATAAAGGTTGAGTACATTTTAAACTACTGCTCCATGCCTACAATGAAATATATTCTTACTGTTTTCATTTCCAAAATAATTCTATTGAGCATACAGTGTATCAGAGGCCTGGCTTGGGGAAGATTGCTTGCATCCTGCAGCTTTTGATGCTTGGGATTTAAAACCCAGCCACATCATCTCCATCTCAAAAACACCAGGAGTAAGAATGTTTCTAGACTCCCCATTCCATGTGGATAAACTCTTATCATGCTGAAATTTCAAGCTTAAATTTAGATCGATTCCTGTCTGTTTGTTAAAAGATCTGCAACTAATATATATATAGAAGTATTTATGGAAGTAAATATAACAATTAGGACTCTGTAGACCGGCTAACATGAGGCCATGTTGGACTGAAATAAAATGAATTGCTTTTCTAAGTCCCACTCCTAGCTGTGGAATCAAAAAACAGAGATCCCCAAGAAGTACCCAGGCACCATGGGTCTGCTGGAGAGCCTTGGACTCAGCGGACAGTCCGACGTTCCCGAGAAGAGCCCTCGGGCCGGCCTTGGAAAGTTGGAAAACACAGATGTGGGGAGTGCCAGGCTACCCCACCCTGCCTGAGAACAGAGTCACGGATATTGCAATTCATATAACCCCACAGCAGGGGGGGTGGCGGTTTCGGTGAAGCGGGGCTCCCTCTAGGTTAAATTCCCCCCTTCCACAAATAGAGCACATAGACTATAATGGGCTCAAAAAAGACAGATAAACTTTCAACAGAACTTAAAACATCCAAGGAGCTGTGTAATAGGAAAGTAGCGAGACTGGGAGAGAAGGAAAAGCAAGGGGCTTGGGGAATATGATTCGGTGCAAACTCGAGGTTTGCTTTATAATTCAGCTGAGAAACGGCAGGGGGGATTGGGGGGGGGGGGAGTTATAGAGTCCAAGATGCAAAATGAACCTGCATAAATATTCCTTGACATGGCAAGCCCAGCGCCATCCCACTCTCGGCCTCAGAGACAGGTCAGAGTAAATAGTAATATCAAAAACCACGTATGTTCTTCTAAGGCCCAAAGACCATATTACTGGTTAGGTCCCAGTGGCTGGCTTCTTTTCTGTCGTAGCTGTGTCTGGGAAACACAGCTATATATCCGAGTGTACTCTAAGCTGTATCGTCATGGCAGCCAGCCATCCATCTGCCTGTGCTAGACTTTGCTGCTGAGACATGGATTTCTGCACAGCCATTGAGTTAGATCGTTGGTTTATTTGTTTCTAGAAATATGTGGTACTCAAGGAAAGTTAAATTTTTTATTAACAGTTTACGATTCCTTTTTTATAACTCAAACTATTGTGTATTTATTTTAGATGGTGGGTTATATAGACATGTCTGATTTGACTGCCCAGGGGTATACTGTAGGCACTGTAGATTTTCAACATATGGTCTGCGTGATGCGTAGACCGACTACAGACTGTAAGGAAACCCCTTATACACCAGGAACCAGCAGACCGGAGAAGTCGCCTGGCTAATTCCAGTTTCCAATCGGCGTGTCAATGTTTATGCACAATCAAAATCTTAATATACACATAGCTGTCCTGCTACTTTGACCATTACCGATACAACACGTGCATTTGCAGACACAACTGCATGCATTCAAACTCAAATATCTAAAGTAACATTCCATCTTTTATTAGCGGTCTGTAGTTTTCCTAAGGAAAAAAGTGTTAAACTACTGAAAACCACAGAGTATGAAAAATCTGTATACGTATATCCCTGTAAATATGATAAAATTCCATAGTGTAAATTGTGGGCTCAGCAAGTGATGGTTACAGGAGTATATGAAGGAGGAAAACACTGAAAAGACACTGATTAGCCTAGAAGCAGAGGAATTTTAATAAGCCAAGAAGAAGAGGTCACGTGCTCATTCGGTATTTTACGGTCATTTCCATGTTCCACCATCTACCATCAATCCAATCTGTGAAGTCTGAGGAGTGGTTTTGCTGGTATTAATTCTAATAACAATGACATGACCTTAAATCACAACAATATATGCCTTTCATTAGAAATGTATAATTAGATAGCCTCCTTTATAATGTTCTTTTCTGATAGGGAAGGGTTATAGAGACTGACACAGTAAAACTCATAAGGCAATTAATGGTCCATAAACTACAAATGTAATAACTGCTTTCATATTGGAATCTAAGATTGCAAATTGTATAACTACAGCTGCTCTACAGAAGCTAATAGTAAGGTAATTATTAGTTTTGTTTTGACTGTTTTATAACATTATTTTGATTGATGTGGAGAATGTACTTTATTAACTCAATAAAAGATACTCAGCGTGGTTATTAACAGATGGAATAATGGCGTCCGGTCCGGTGAGGGTTCCTCGATGGCTCCAGCCGTGTTCACCACTGTGGTGGGGCACGTCGTTTGAGGACCTTTTGCGGATTGCCATGAATCCAGCCACTTGGAGTTCCTTCTTCTCCTACGCCTGCAAATCACATCATGTGGCATCACGCCCCCATCTGCTCCCTAGATTAAGGAGCCGGGGTGGGGTGGGGTGGGGTGGGGTGGGGTGGGACGGCTGGCTGGTACTTGAGACTCAGTCAGCAAATGTCTGCCAGAGTGGGACCCAGTGTGAAAAACACCCCATGAAAAAGTAACGTGCCGAAAGGCGCGCGTTCTGGAAAATGGGGCGGGCTTTCGCGGCGGCCTAATCGCGGCGGCCTATCCGCGGCGGCCTATTCCCGGCGGCCTATTCCCGGCGGCCTATTCGCACCGTGCCACTGACGCCTCCTCTTACTAACAGACGCCCGTGGCTTGGCCTTCTGCTGCTATGTTGAGTGACCAAAAGCTGTGTCTTCATTAATAAGGCCTGTAACTGACCTATTAGACAGCGCATCTTTGTGATCCCCCTGACCTGTAGGCCTGCTTTGTCCTTGGAGCCTAGTGTCATACCTTCAGTAGCTGTGAGCAGTCTTTCAGCAACATTAGTAATGTAATGTCAGCAATGACCTCTGTGGTTATCCTACTGAAACATATTACCTGACCAAGTACCTGACTGGCACTTTGTTTCACATCCCAGTCTATCTATGTACCTCGCACTTTATTAGAACTGTGTTTCGCATCTCAGGCCTATTCATTCATTTTACAGTATAACTTTTTTTTTTTTTATTTGCTTTCAGTATGACTATTTTTCAGTGTAACTTTCAATACTTTTATGTCTATTTACTATCATATCGCTCGTTTAAATGTCTTTCTGCAGTCACTGTTTATATGATGGAGTTGACCTCCTTCCATTTCATGGCAGGTTATGGTCTGACTGTATACCTTGCATATAACATATAAAACCCTTGAATCCTTGAATCCGGTCCTTGACAGAGAAAGATCTCATAAGTGAACATGCCATGATGCATGTGGCCATAAATATCCTAATATAGCCGCTTCCCTTTAACTAGGGTGTTTTTTTTAATTTCGGTAACATGGAAACCAGCATCGTCACATTGACTAAATTAAATTAAATTCATTTTTTGCAGTAATGCTACGTATGTGAGACAGTGACGACTATACATAGGCTATAGTTTGCCTTTTGCCTAATACAATGTTATGTTTTACAGTCCAACATAATAGCAAAAACTGCTCATTACATTTTGTGTGCATGACTGCAGCCACTAGTGGGGTAGCAGGAAGCTGGATGGCTGATAACATTATTAAATTATAAAGAATATTAGTGTATAAATAAAGACACTACTTTAGGAGAGATTGGCGGATAGATAATGCAAAATCACTGCAACAGATCTGTCAATATTTAGATGTTACTGTATTTATACATATGAAACCACTCTGGCTTTATGCTTGGTATTATTCATAGGCCTATAGATTCTGCGGTCCGTCAGACATGCTAACATTGTTAGCACTAGTATCCACACAAATCTGGGGACTTATGGGAGTTTTTCACCCCTTGTTGTTTGGGGATTTATCCAGTTTCATGCCCGCTCACCCTTACTATTTTTCAGGCTTCCTCCTGGTTATTGATTTCAGCTGAATAAACAGGCTTGGCTTTGATTCGCAACTTATCAAACACGATTGAGTCTTTACGTTTCCGTGTAAACGAATCGCGGGAAGTCCTCCAGAATTACACGTTCACTTGGAGTGCCAGAAATCGTAACATAACACAATGAATATAAAAGCCTTTGACTCGTGGTTGTTTAAATTCCGCTAAACGGCTAATTCATGTGTCCCTGCTAGAATCAGCTGTAACAACATTTAATCAAAGGGGACGAAGCCTTTCGTGTATATTTTCTTAATGTCAAAAAATGAACCGCATAGCTAACTTATCAGGTCTCACACCACGAGGTGACACAATGTGGCTTCGCCTTTGTGTATAGTAATTAGCAAGTCTTTTTCATGATCTTTACTATTTATGTCACTAATTGTGCTCACTTGGCAGATGTAAATGGGAAAAAAAACAAATACCACTGAAGGGAAGCTGGCTCCAGATTTGGAGCAGATAATGAAATCTTGGACTGGAGGTGGCCACCACTGGGTCCTACCACCTCCTACCTCTGCAAACTGATCCTGTGTGGACCTTTCGTGGTTTTTATTTAGCAATTAAACTACAAATGCACTGCCCTTTTCTCCCAATCAGAAAAGGGCCACTCTATTGAACGGTAACTTCTGGCTCAGAAATATATCCAAATCTAAAAATAAAAACGTAAAAGGTCTAGTCTAAATAGGTGCCGATGACCAGGGAGAGCTGGAAAGCTTCTCAGGGCTTGTCCCAAAGGTCCTTACAGCAGTACTTATTTCAAAGGATCTTTCATGAAAGAAAATATTTATGCTGCCTTGAAATTTAGAGACCACTTGAATTTTTTCTCCCCATCGAGCAACATGGGCACTACAATGGAAAGAGACTTTGGAAAGGCTCCAAGGATGGGTATTCAGGCCCGGTTCTTCTTACGCACTTATTACTAATGCATTTTACCAGAATCAGACCTTGAAAAGCTTCATCATTGTTAACATAATCTGTCCAGCCTTGAAGCTGATGCGGAATAAAATGAGCCCATATTTTGACAATGTGCTTTCTTTTTCATGCAGGGCCTAGCAATCACACACCCCTGTGTACATGCTGGTTTTCTGAGTGCAGTATAACATATTTCCAGCATTCTCTGAACGTTTTTTTCGGCTATACAGTATAGCGAATTCATGCGAATTTTATTTCGCCTACAGTGGGCCATATTGTGATCTATGCATGCTATTTTATTGCATACTCCACAGGGCATCCTTGCATTGGTTTATATCGAGTGGCGTTGCAGATAGAATATCGGAGGACACTGCAGTTTGCAACAGGAGACACCTCTTCTTACCCTAACCCTAACCCTAACCCTGCAAGCAGGCCCTCCACCTGGCAGGGAAATTTTGGGGGTTGGTGGCAGGATTGGCGCTCTAGCCACTATAAAAACAAAACTGCACGCGAACCTCTGTGTTCTTACCAGGTAATTCTGGGGTTTGTCAGGAGTGTGTTTTTGCTCCTACTCTGTTCAGCATTTGCATAGACTAGGTGCCGGGCAGGGTCCTGGGGTCTGGCAGCTGCGGGGCTTCTGATTCGCTGGTCCTGACGGTGCCGACACTGGCGTGATCTTCACAGAGTCTCTGATCAGGAGAGACTGAGTGAGGAGTCTGAGTGTCTGGGCAGGCTAGTGCCCGGGATAAAAACCAAGATCCAGGCAAGATCCGAGAGAATTCAGACTGCATCGAGAGGGTAACTTACCTCTGACATTCCTACTAAGCTAGCAGATGAACTGGGAGAGCACAGGGGGTCATGAGATCACTGGAGGGGAGTGTGTGGTGTTCCCGATATCTTTGCAAGAGGCTGAAGGTCCAAGTCTTTACAATCCTGGTGCTCCCTGTTTTGCTGTATGGCTGTGAGACATGGATGCAATCCAGTGACCTGAAATGAAGACTGGACTCCTTTGGTACTGTGTCTCTTTGGAGAGTGCTTAGGTACCACTGGTTTGACTTTGTACAAAATAAGCAGGGAGTCCCGAATGAGGGATTGTGAGGGAGCTTCAGTTACTACGGCCATGTGGCACGACTCCCTGAGGGTGATCCAGCTCACAGGATCCTCCTTGCAGAGGACCCAAGCGGCTGGACCGGGCCACGGGGACCCCCACGTAACTCCTGACTGCAGCAGATATACTGTGGGTGGGACTGGATTGTGTGTTAGTCGCTTTCACGTTTGCACCAGTCCATCAGCCATGGCGCGGTTCGCGTAATCCACTCCACCTTGCTTATAGTTATTTAAGCGTAGTCTCTGAGCAGTGATTCTGTAGCTATGGGGCCCGCAGTGTTGGCCGTGCAGCGACGCCCGTGGGCCGGTTAATGGCCGAATCTCCCGCCTTGACGCGGCATGTCGCATACGCCTTTGAAGGGCCGGGGGTCTCTGCGGATATAAATCACCGCATTTATCACGGGTGGAAAGGAATAAAGTCCCCCTCGGAGGAAAGGAGAATGCTCTGCTAATAATGGTGATTTGTGGCTAGCTCACAAAGGAACCCCCCCCCCCCAAATCAGCCATATAAGTTACCGATGCTTCCGTGTCGCAAGATACGTACTTTAGTGTTTCAGCGCTGTGGCTGGTGTTGAGTTAAAAGGTGAATATTGCCAGTGAGAAAACTAAAAGAATTTCCAAGCAAGCATGGGGTGCTGGTGTTATTAAAATTAGTGAAATATTAATGTTTGCGCCGAACCGAAAGGGTCGGAGCTAAAGCTTTCAGTTTCACATTGTTTTTTTTTATTATTATTCATAAATAAACTGATTTGGTTTCCAGCTCGAGCAGGAAACTGTCAGCCCGTAAGTGATTAAACCCTGCAGGCACCAAGCGAGGCTGCCCATTGGAAGTGCGATGTTTAGCATATTATAATACGTTTTTTCTAAGTTCTACCACTTTTTGTTTGAAGGGGCGGGAGAAAAATCCTAAATCAGCATGATGAAGTCTTGTTGAAATTGGCTGAAATAGTTTATTTTAAAGAATTTGGAGACCGAACACGTCGGAGCTTGGAAAAGTGCAGGACTGAAAAAAGTCTGGATTGAAATAAAGCACTAAACCAAGTTTGCTTTGCTTGAAAGAAAAATAGCAACTGTGGTAAAATTGTTGCAGTAAGTGACTAGAGCTACTGCCAGTCCGCTCATTTCCGCAGGTCGTTACAAACCCTGCTAGCTTTTGGTCTGTATTTGTTTTCGCGTATGAATTTTGTTGTGTTACGTTTTGCGTTTGGTACTTTTGAAGTCTCATTCATGCCAGCTGCATTCTGTACTGCAGTGTTCAGGGAGAAGCTATTTGTTAAACCAGATATCCCTGCCAGAGTTCTTGTGGATGTTGGAACAGGGAATCTTTCCATGTAAATTAAGTTTTGTCTAGACATTTCCAAAGTTTCAGATGCCAACAGATTATAAATACAATGAATCTCTCTGACTTGGCTCATGTACAAAAAAACAGGGAATGCGATGTAATTGGAATAGGCCTCAAAAGAAAAAAAAAACAGTCAAATTACTTTTAAGTACAATCTAAACAATTAATATGATTAAATGCAATTAATGTGATTATTTAAAGCTTGCTTAATACAATGGATCTCTTCATGAAAATGTGCTTTTGTGTAACTATTAAAGACATCCTAAGTGGGCTCTTGGCGCTGTTGGAGCGGACAACAATGCATATGATGGATATGATGCATCCTGTCGTTATCCAACGTCATGTAAGCATCAGTCAGGCAGCCACGTGCATGTCTCACCCAGAGGCAAATGCGCAGCTCCATCCTGCGAGGTTCTGAGCGTGCCGTCCACCACCGACACGGCGGCCATTAGCTTATTGGGCCATTTGGATAAACATTTTGGCAGAGAGCTGGGGGTAGCTGCCGGTAGCAGAGACACCAACACATGTAAACATGAATTTATTTAACACGATTCTGTAGTTTAAAAAAGCAAGCATTTATTAAAGTCATTTTTAACATAGTACAGCATACTTATATACTGTAGGCCGTGTCTTGTTAAGTATGCATTACAGTCTCATATTTCTTGTCCAGAATCTTGCTGCAAATGAAGTTTAAGGAAAACCATCGCATCCAAGAGCACGGCCTCTGCATTTACACACGTCTATGAGATATGGACATAAGGGGCCATATTTAATAGGCCTTCGGCATCTTGGCCTTTGCAATTTTGCAGTTTGCACAAACTTAACTCTCAGATTATTCACAACTGAGGTGAAATGGATGTCCATTTAAAAAGGTCTCTCATCGCGTTCGGCAGCCGCAGGCCTTGGCACGCTTCCCGGTATCCGTGAAAGAATAAGCGCAGAGGCAGTTTCGTGGGGACTGAAGAGGAATTTCTGCAGTGCATGGATGCTTGCCAGCTTACTCGCAATACCACGGTGCCCCCTTGTGGATTGGCATCATATTGCAAGCTTATAGCTGTATGTGGTTGACTGAACGTACTATATATTACAAAGATCACTCAGCTTCCTAAACATAGACATAACTTTCAATGCCATTACAATCAACAAAAAATAATAATCTGCATTATGTTTGTCATGTCAAGAAGGTAGATGGCCAGGTATGTTTGAGACAAACCGGCGTACAGATTACCGTACACTGACTCAGTAAGGTTGCAGGTTTCAGTCCAGCTCTGTTTGTCTAGGGTACATGGTCTTGGCATTGTTGTAGACTTGTTCTACTAGGAACTCTGGTTCCCTTCTAAATTCCAGTGGTATTGTGTGTTTCTGTTCTTGTAACCACATTTAAATCTTAAATCTGTGTGCTTTTGCGTAGTCGTAAATTCAATATCATTGGAGGTACCCACTGGAAACCAAGAGCAACACTGGAATTGTGTCTGAAGCAAACAGTTAGAGAAGCAGGATTTAAAGTCACTTAAGCACCAAGCTGATTGGTACCCCTGTGTCACACTATATGTACTGTAGTTTTCCAAATAATCTTATACATTGCACCATGGTATTATATTATCATAGTTTCCTATTTTTTTTATTAATTTGTATATTTACTTACCCACTTGTTTGTTTGTCTGTCCCTTTAGACCACATTGAAAGCGACAGAAACCTTGGGGGGGGGGGGGGGGGGTTGTAATTGTTTTTTTTTTAGAAGCTCAAACAATTTCTGTAACAGCATCACAGGTATTTTTAAAGCATATAGAGGCTAAAAAGCATAATGAAGCCGTTTAAGTATCCTTGGCTAGTATCAATTTCACAGCCCCAGTGTCCTGTACTGTATGTGCGAGCAGAACTGGTTTTCTTTGGCTTTATTGCATTTATAGTTTTATATGACTTCAGCTGCTGATGTGTAGTTCAGCGGAAATAATGTCCCCTTAAACTAATTAATATGCAGCAACTCCCCAGGTTATTCTGGGGTTACGTTCCGATAAACCTGTGGCAAATCAAAAGCATTGTAACTGGAAAATGCATTTAAATACAGTACACTAACCTAATAAGCATCATAGCCTAACCCTAACCGTTCCCTACCCCTGTTATAAAGTGTGGAATATCTCATATAATTTATTGCATAAATATCCACTGGGAATACGCATCGTAAAGCCGATTTATCATAACGTGGACCATTATAACCCGGGGAAGTGGCTGTATACAGTACAGATTTTCAGTACCAACCATTATCAGTCCAACAGTAACACAATTACTTAGTAGGACACATTGAAGATGGCATATTTCTCAATGAAGTATGTAAACAATGCCTAGCACTGTATACCTGTGTCGTTAACATAGCCAGGGGGTGTCCGAGAGGCATGGATACCCTGGCAGAGGCCCCCAAAATCTATCAGGTAGATGCCCGGCAAATTATATATATGTGGGATCTGGGATCTGTGGTACTTCTGATTGAAAGGGCCAACCTACAGTACGCAGGGGGCACAGCTGGTATGCTGTATCACACATGATTAACCCGACTATACGAGCAATTAGCCAGCCAGACACTGAGCCTTTTTAATACTCAAACCCGAGGGTGAACGGGCCACTAGCTCACAGACCAGCAGCAGAACCCAGACCACTTACTTCACTAGAACATCTGCCTCCAACAGTCAGATAACCTGGCTGCGATCGATGATGTCCAGTCGTGGTCAGCAACTTCTAACATGTTATCTAAAGTTGTATTAAGATTTACATGCACTACATATTTCAAATTTCCTAGTCTTAGTAATTTGAGATTGCTTTTCTTGAGAACTGACTGTAAAGTACTATGACAGGTTGTCTGTAAATATTCACAAAATTAATTGATTCGATTAACCACTATATTTGTCTGATATAGACCTACTTTTTTTTATTAAATAACTGCTATTTGGTTGTTTTTGTTTGTATTTTGTTAACCGAGCATTCTTGAGTAAATTAATAACAGCTGTCCTATAATTCGTAGGAATTGTTAAAAATGTAGAATTATTTCTGAGAAATCATTAGAGCCTACAGCCGCGCTCCTCCTGGGGCAAGAATTCACATCCTGTCCTTCAATATCTATGTGTGGAGTTCGCATCTTCTCCCCATATTCGTGCAAGTTTCCTCCCACAACCCAAAATGATGCTCTTAGGTAAACTGGTGCCCATGTTCTTCAAGAAAGTGCAAGCTTGCCCAGGTCAGGGCAGCCCACTGTGGCATCCATAAGCACCCATGGAGCATGAGGCCACTCGGTGCAGATGAACTGCATGTTCTCCCTGCACGTTGTGGATCATGGCGTGACAGTGCACCTCCTGCATCAAACAGCCAATAAAAATGACTGGCTGTCTCAGGCCTCGCCAGGCCCCTGTTTCAAGGCAGTAAGAAAACATTCTGTGAATCATTCCAAACGGTGCTTCTGGCTGGAGCCCTCAGAATTAAGAAGGAGAAAAGGCTTCCTGGCAGGTTGTTGTTCAGCGAAGCGCGGCCAAGTCGAAAACAACATTTTTAAACAGTAATATAAACCAGGTGCCATGGCGGGTTGAGAACATGGAATTGCAAGCAATTAAACTGAATCGCATTGTTTATGTAAAAATAAACAAATGAGAATTGTGTAGTTTGTATTGAAGGATGTTTTTTTTCCAGTGTTTAGGACGAAACTGGAAAAACCCTTAAAAACTGTCTATCAACAGTTTAACCACATTTCTTGGTCAGGAAATGCCCTCTGTAAATATAAAAGGCAAAAGTGAATTATAACTACACACACATTCCCAAACCTAGACTGAACTGTAACACTTACTAACAAACCCAGGCTGCGAATGATAAGGTACAGTACAGGGTGTATTCCCCCACATTTTCTTCAATGAGAGCCTCTTTTCTCATCAGAAATCTATAAAGATACATTTTTGGTGTTTTTTTCCCCATCAGGTGGACTTTATTGTGAAACCAATATGTCAGTCAAGCCCGAGTTAAGATGTAGTTTGGCCCACTCCCCTATGAAAGCATGGATTCCCGGCTGTCAGACCGTGCCTCTGAATCTCAATAGGGCTAAGATCATGACCCTTGCTGTTCGTCACGCTCTTGTGTTTTTGTGTTTTGGATCACAGTCATGTTGCAAGATCTAGCCTGTTTTGAGTTTCCCTTCAGAGACAGACGCCCAGACAATCCACTGTAGAATTTTGTGACAGAACCTGGAATTTATTGGTCCGTATTAGATTGCAGACCAGGGGGCAGCAAAACAGCCCCTGACCATTACCCCCTCCACAATGCTTCAAAGCTGGGAGTTTTTGGTACTGGTATGCAACGTTTTATTTTTTCTAACCTTAGCTATTGTCTGTCCATGGAACATTGTTCCAGTTCACGCTCCATGTGGATGGTGTTTAGATAAGTTGATCTGGGCAGCAGTTTCTTGGTATGAAGCGGCTTCCTCCATGGTTAACCTCCGACTATAGCCACTTTTCTCTGTGTTTTTCTAATGGCAGACTCTTAAACACAGACCTCATCTAGGGCAAGAGGCACCTTCCAATCCTTATGTCACCCTTCCGCTCCGCATCGCTTGTGTGAGGATTCCTCAACATATCCTTAGTTACATAGCTCTTATTTTTTTCTCTTTAAACTCTTCTACTGTTCATCACTTTTTATAATGCATTATACTGAATTCTTGTATTATAATCCTGCTCCGTGAGAGCTTTGCCTTGGCATAATAATTTCCCCCAGGATGAAGTTATCTTATCTTTCACTGAAATGACCATTGTTGGATTCCCAGGGAGAGAATCATGGTGATTAATTTTTCCATTTGTATGTCTGTTGCCTGACTGCACTTAAAGAGGCCCAACTCTCTAAAAATAGTTTATAACCCTTTGCAGTCTTAGGAGTAGGGCTGTCACTATCAATTATGTTAATAATCGAGTGATTTACTGATTAATCTGATGACTCATCGAGTAATCGTACATAATATAAAATAATATAATAATACGAAATAATTCAATATAATAAGCATTGCAATTTGTTCACACTCAGTCACACGTACGGTCCATTGAGGCACTCCCCTTAAGTTGCATGTTTTGGGTAAATGGAATGAAACCGGGACATCTGTCATGCAGAATTGCTTCCTGAAAATGTCCGCTTTCGCAGGGGAACATGCGAACTCCTGCGACACGAAACGGCTGCATTTTATACGCGTACAGGACGCGCAATCTTAATATCGACATTTTATTCGCAGGCGGCGGACAGTCTGCGATAGGATCGCGATAGTCTGCGGGCTCAAAGCATCGATATGATGCGCTAAAATATTTGCACTCAGTCAGAGCAGGCAAATCTCAGCAAGCTTCGCAATATTAATCATGGTCCCGTTCCAGCAATACCTGGTATATATTGGGGGTAGTGTAAGGGTTACACTGCATGCTCTGTCCCGGACAAGCTAATCTTATTGTCCTTGCCGTTCGTGAGAAATTAAAGAGCTGGTTAGAAAGACATTCGTCTCCCGCTATGTGCCAATATCTGTACTCCGCAGGGACGATGTTGTATATAGTATATAGT